>JAGXCT010037020.1:210385-228366 GCA_022495035.1 Philopotamus ludificatus
TTCCCAGGGTATACTGGCTCTGTGGTGAGAAATCCGTTAGAGACCAGATTTATTCTTAAATATATATATTTTATTACAGTATAACAATGCTAATATAAAATTTGTATTGCAAAACATATGAATTAGCATCAAATCGTGATTTTTCAATTCGTTACACCTACTTTTTAATGGTAATCGAGATTTTTTCGAGATATTCATAAGATCATAATAAATTGGCAATATTTTTTTTCAGCACCTAAAAGACAATGAACAATACGTTCCATCATATAAAAATGTAGGAGTTTATAACCTTTTCAAGATTTACAGCATGAATCATTTTTAGATTATTATTTTTCCATAATGATGATCAAGGTACATTGGAGTATAATTTAAGTATATTTTAAGGCCCTTCTGCGGTACGACTAAGTGTAGCCGACCTTTAAGAGGTTACATGAAGACAGTCAGTTACCTATGCAGCCCAAAGGAGAGCTGATAGACGGTGCCCATGTGGGCTAAGGGTTGGGGTTTGGGGGTGCGATTCTCACTCCGGCCAGGCCGGCGAAGTCCAAAGTCTCAGTGACCGATAGGGCCAGGGGCCAGCCTGACCGCATCTAGCATGGTTTTTCTCGCGGAGTTGAGCTCCGGGCACGTCCAGAGGATATGGTCCGAAGTTTGTTCGTAGCACTCGCAAAAGTCACAACCAGGATTGTCTTTGAGGCCAAGTTGATATAGCTTGTCGTTGAAGGCACCATGGCCTAGGATGAACTGGGACACATGGTGATTTGGTTCGATCCAGGGCATCGACATGCGCTTTTGCATGTCGGAAAAGTACAAAAAACTAAATGGGTCAGTAGTCTCTTGTGACCAGCGCTTCTACCGTGCGGACATGGCCGTGCGGTAGACGGCTGCTCTATGAGGCGACCAGTCTTGGGAGATGTCCGCGGGTGGTGTGATGATGGTGTCTCCGACCAGAACCTTGAACCCTCAGTAGGTCAGCCAGAGTGCAGCTCGTACCTGTAGCTCTAGGTCCAGCGGTCTCCTGCCAGTACCGCAAGGGCCGCAGTGGAAGAGGTTCGATAGGCTTTGATTATCATAAGTAGTGGCAATCTTTACGACGATAGTAGTCGGTGGTTAATTGCAGGGCCGGAAGCCCTGTGGGCATAGAAATTGGCTGCATACGTGACGATCGGGAGATCGATTTATAGTATCGTCTTATGATCCTGTGATTCAGATCCCATCCGGCCCCAGCGACTCTGCTGAAGCATCCAATTACATGTTTGGCCCTCTCCACGCCGAGTCCCATGTGACACAGCATGCCTAGGTTGGAGTCAAGGGTGATCCCAAGGTATCGGCCAGATTCACGAATCGAGAAGTTATGGTGCCGTGAGAAGCCGACGCAGGGAGACCGTTTGAGGTTGCCTTTGACCTATCAGCACCAAGACGTCATCAGCGTATCTAATCATCTCACATTCGCCTGGTAGGGGCAGTCTGAGGACCCCATCGAAGAGAACATTCCAGAGTAAAGGTCCAAGGACCGATCGCTGGGGGCATCCCATTGTTATAGGCGATATTACCAGCTCATTCTCAGCATCCATCAGAATCGACCTATCGCTAAAGTAGCTACAATAGATATAATGGCGAATAGGTCGCATGGGATCTTTCTACCCTTTAGCCTGGTAAGAATACGAGGCCACCAGGCGCTGTCAAAGACGCCGGAGATGTGCAGCACGACCGCCAGGACATAAATGACTTTTGGCATGAGGTTTTGGTCCAGGTTTGGTAAATTTTCGCCCATTCTAAACTTGATATCATCACATTCTTTATTAGGAATGGCATTTCGTTGGCCGGTTAGCCATTAAACCGCCTTTAGCAATCGTCTCCGGATGGTGTGTACCCTAACTTCTGCTCCACCGCCTGCTATAAATTCCTCTGGAATACCCGCCGCTGTTAAGAGATGATTTTGCAGACACAGCCGCCTCAGCAACCGATCGTCTACCGCAGTTATTTTACGGAGCCCTCCGCTACTTTTCAGGCGACCTGTATCACCTGAGTCTGTATTTTTTTGCATGCATCAGATTTTTCTGCATCAGATTTTGCTAAATCCTGCGGTATATAATAGGTAAAGATGTATTTTATATTAAATTCGATTTTCTAATCTAAAAATCGTAGGTATTGAGGATCATAGTTTCATTGGAAGCTTATTATTTATTTAATAAATTACAGCACGTGTCAACGTCATCGATAACCATTAACGAAACGTGCGAACACCCATTTATTTTCACTTATTTTGACATTTTCAAATTAAAGAGTCTGCGAGCTTGATACGGCGCCCAATTAAATGGACCTCCATACAGAATTAGTAAATAGAGACATGTTAACTTGGGACATAATCAGCTCGCCCGCATTAAAACCTTTCGCAAACAGAAGGGTTGGGCCCGGCTTAACGATGACAAGTTGGTACACGGCCCGATTGAATTGTGCCTCAATTAGCGGCGGACCAGTCCAATAAGTCACCGGCCCAACCGACTATGTTTAGTCGCGCGTCGATCATACAAAGGCGGCGGGCTTGTCAAAGGGCGCCCCCCGCCATTGAGAGCGATCTCCGGATCGATCGGGCGCGGACCGATGTATCGACTGGCAGTGGCCATCGCCGACGCTCATCTTGCTCAACCTTATTTTATACTATACAATTTAATAATATTAGAAATAATACTAGATATTTTTCGCATCGAGGGGTTAAAATTAACCCTCTGCACATGTTTTGACCACGGCTGCTGCATTTGTTAGGCAGTCAATAAATAATTAATCTTTCAGAAATAAGTTTCGGTGAAGCCTTTGATACGAAAGTGCCGTGAAATACGATTTAAAATAGCTTTGATAGACCCCGCGGCCGGAGCTTTGAGTCAAAGCTTTCGAACAACATTACTGTTTTGCACGGAAAACCGGCCAATGTTCAGACGGCTTGTTGCACAGCTAACTAACTGCATTTACCCAACAACCCAAAACAAGCTTTACAAACTAGTATTTAATTTATTATATATATATTATTTTTTCAAATAAAATACACTGTTATACTTAATTCGCCGGTTGATAATGGCATGAAATGATTAAAATAGAAGGTGCGATAAGGCAAAAAGGTTACCACCCCCGCCGCCCCCTGCGCCCCCCTGCCAGAGGACTACCACCCACCGCCGCCGCATACCGGGGGGTGGCAAAATTTCATTTAGAGTTTGCCGAGTGACAGCCACCCGCAGCCGATTGACAGCTCCATAATTTCACGGGCCGCGAGCCGCCTATGGGTCGACGACAAAGGCGACTCTGCAAATTCCGTGTACGGATAGAGAGATAAACTGCTTAACGACTCTACAATTTAGCAAAGAGAGAGATCAGCCGGGGGGACGTGTATAAAAATTTACACCGCTCCGCCGAAGAGCCGTATCGACGCTAATGATTCGGAAAATGGCGTCTTATTGGTGAGCCGGGGAGCGGCGGGGGAAAAATCGGAAAGAAAATGAATTTTCCCCGGTTTTTTTCTCTCTGGCTCTCTGTCTCTCCCGCCCCGCCGATACGTATCTGCCGGGGGAGGGAATTATTTAAATTAGAAATGAATTACCTATAATCCAAATCAAATTATCCGAACATCGGAATATTATGCTTGTTTGCATTGTAAATAAAATTTGTGAGATGCGAAAAATAAACGAGAGGAGGAGGAATATCAACAAATAAAATATATAGATGGATTAATTAATATTATTAATATATTTTTTTAGTCTATTAATCTTTTCAACACTTGTACGAAGAACAGGAATAAATATTATTCGAAACATCCATCTCTATTGCTTATCCAATCTTTATCTATCTGCCCCTTTAATGGTTAAGAATTAATCAAAAATAATAGCTAAATGAATTTAAGTTTGAGTCAATAATAAATTTGTTTTGGCTTTCAAATAATGATGCATTGAAAATTCACCTCCACAAAGTACAGTAAGCCCTCCTATAACACTCCCTGCTATGCCACGGTTTTCTATAAAAAGTCCCTCCTAAAGCGCTCCTTTCTAGGACTTAAATATGTTTGTAAATAAAAATGTAGTGCCATTTCATTGACAATAAAAAATAGAATAATATAATTTATAGAAACATTTTCAATAATTATGCTACATGCTGAGTAATTGTTTTGAGATCCAAGAATTTGTCTTGGACTTCATTGAGATTGCTGGCTGTTTCAAAAAAGTACAAAATGGATTATTCCATAGAATTTAGTCACAAATACTTATGAATATAAAATACGTAAGTAAAGTATTGTCTAGATCAGGGATGGCGAACGAGTACCCCGCGGGTCACGCTGTGACTCGCGTGTGAAATTATCGGACCTGCTTTAACTTTTAGAAATTATTTTAAAAAGCCTTCATTTAATAAAAAATAAAATGATTTTTATTTTGACACTAATATCACTAGAATTCGCCACATCTTTAAAGAGCTAGAGTGTGATTAGGGTTATAATTGCGATAATTTTCTTGTAAATTTTAATGTTAATAAAAATTGTAAGCCTTTATTTATTAGTGTTTTAAATACTCAACCTATGCGACCCGCCATATGGATTTAAATAAAATAAATTATCAAATTTGACCCACTTGGGAAAAAGGTTTGCCATCCCTGGTCTAGATTATTTAAAAATAAAATTCAATCAAAGACCTGGGAATTCTGCTTGACTCTAAATTTAGATTCAATCACATATATACGAGGTATGTAATAGATCTTCAAGTATGTTGGGCTTTGCCTTGAGAAATTCTCATTACATACATAGCACCAACGATCACCAAATTTTCTTTGAGATTAATAATTTTATTTTTTTAAAGTCAACCTCTGAATAAATAAAGTAGCACTAGATTTTAATGATCTTATAAAGGCTATATTTATTATGTTTTAGTAATTCTAAGTGATTTTACGTGATATTTTTTGATAAAACATATAATAGACGTAGATTTTCAACTTTAGTTATTTTAGTTATAGTTCAAAAGAGAGAGGATCCAAAAAAGGTGATCGAAGTTAAATCGATTGAACTGTTTGTACTCTTTTGGTTCCTCTTAATAAATTTTTGATAATAATATAATAAAAAAAATTGTAATAAAATCGGGAGCGCGTCCATATGGCCAAATTGTGCGGCGCACACAGGCACCAAGAATAATTCTTAATTATATAATTTTTATTTATAATAATAATATAAAGTTCATCTCTTCAAGCACACCAGACGTACAGGGGTGCTAATTGTTTAGCGCACAGTATAATGTTTCATATCTACTGAATGTATGAAAATGATTGAGAAACATAGTGAATAATTACATATATTTCCCTCTTGGAATTCTAGTTATAACCTTGATTCGAATCGGTTCTTCTCATCCAGCCGGACTTTTCAGGCACTTAATGAATATCGATCAGGACGAGAAGGCGTTTGGTTATTGCCATCGTCGTCTCCGTGGCTCCATCATCCATCCGCCTGCCCCCGGTTGCGTAATCCGGCTCCGGCCCCGGTTCCAGGGGGCGAGCCTAATCCGGCTTATCCCGCAAGTAATTTCGAGTCTCACGCCAGATTGGCGGAGAGTTTCGCCTCTTTGTGCCAATGCCTGTAGTCAATTTGGATTCTTCTAATTCTCTTCATATTTCCGAATCGATAGAGTCGGGGCCGAGCGAGCGCTCGTCCCCCGCCGGGTAGCGCCGCCGTGCGACAAGAAAGCTACAAGACCTGGGAGCTGCATGTAAACAAGGTGCCGCGGGGGTTACGATTTGTAGGACTAGCAGATGTATGTGTGTGTGTGTGTGCGGATAGGGGTGGAATGGTGTGGTGGTTCACCCCCTGCGGCAGTAAGGAAGTCCCCAACAAGACGATAGTGGCTCCGCGACACGTTCGACTTATCTTTACGGCCACTTCTGCCGCCCCTTAACCCAAAGAATATCGCCCAAATTCATAAATAACTACTTTTTACGGCAATGCCGCTTTTTTTTATTTTAATCTGTTTTTCTCTCTTTTTATATACTTAAAAACTGACTCGATATACCAACGATTTGAGAGGCATCGAATCGTCTCCCCATCGTATTGTATTTAATTTGGGCAAATACCCATTGCAGGGCCGCGAGGAATGCGTCGAATGCGACGCCGGGATAAGGGCATTAATTATTTGCATACATATTGTGGCGGCCATTGATAAACGTCATCTGTGTGTATTTTTGATAAGCGCGGTCGGGCTGGGCCCACTGGACCGGAACAATCCGCAGCCCTAATTTGGGCGGTCGGGACCCACCCCTGTCGTATCCATTCGCTCAGGCAAATTTTAATAATCGGCGACGAATCTGCAAGACGAATATTTGGGGTAGACACTGTTGATAGATTGCACTGTTAAAACAATCTAAAAATATATATAATTTTTTTTTTTTTTATCTCTATCTCTATTTTTAAGCTCTATGAATCAAAGGAAAATTATTTTATGGCAATTATAGGTTTATTAAGATCTCAGATAGCCCCATCGCAAAAGAATAACAACTATTGCGAGTTTGGGAAGTACTGGTTTAAGGCATAATCAGCAGCGCACCGTCCATATAGCCAGATTGTGCGGCGCACACAGGCGCCGAATATTTAAGAAAGATATAGATATAGATTGAAAAATTTGCTATTATTATTATCCAAAGTATCTGAATAGGCGGTGTAATATGCAATGTGGTGCTACTGAAGAATATTGAAGATTCCATAGACGGAACACGTTAAATTGAATACTTTGGAATCAAAGTATCGCCTTCTGCAGAGACTCGTGGATAGAACAGTAGAAGTTAAACGGTGGTTATGGAGAATGAAGCTATCGTGTCTCAGCAACATTCACATCTGGTCCGGGTTGGGACCTCCAGAATTGCTCCAGCTCACCAACCAAACCAAACAAAGCATCCAAAGAAGTAGATTTTTTTTAAATGATGACACATAGAAACATTTAGAATCTGATTAATCCCATACGTAAACATTCACCCACTTAGAATAAGCAATAACTAATAGAGGGAGAAATGCGCAGGCTTTTATCAATTGATAAATACAGTCAGCCCTCCTATAACGTTTCTTCTAAATTGCTTCTTTCTCCAAAATGCTAATATTTTCGGGGTCAAATTGCATATTTCGTAAATATATAATACATTTCCCAGCGAAATAAAGGTCAATGCTCTTTGGTTGACAAGGCATTTTGTAGAAAATAGTGATTAAGAGGAAACGTTATAGGAGGGCTGACTGTATATAAATTATCATGATTATATTATCACATATATTTTTTGTTAGTTAATAAAAAAAACTCTCTAATCAACGATAATGTCGCCCCTCTAATAATGAATAAACCGGAAGTACTTTATAGCCAAGGCACCCATACAAAATACTTATTTTAAATGACCTTATTCAATGTCACGTGTTATTTTTTATTGTCAACTAAACGTCATTCCGCGTCTTTTATTTCTGACGGTCAAACACGTGATTTTACTTGAATTAATTCGTAATTTTCTGACAAAATCAAACACCTTTTTCATTCAAATAACTTAAATGACCTTGTTCTATTTTTAGTTTGCTCGCGCGCTCATGTTATATTTTATTGTCAACCAAAGCACATTGACCTTTATTTCGCGCGGCAATAAATTATATACATATTTACGAAATAGGTTAACCCAGGGTTTCCCAAAGTGTGAACCGCGGCTCCCCAAGGAGCCGCAGTGTCGTCATAAGGGCGCCGCGAAATATTCAATTAGACAATTCGGCAAATTTGTTGGAATTCCCAATTCTCGAAATTTTCGCGTCATCTTTTTGCGCCCGCTTTTCTCAAAAAGGTCAAAAATTTTGAAAAAATCTGATGTTTTAAGGGAGCCGCGGAAAAATCTGATGGTTTAAGGGAGCCGTAAACCGAAAAAGATTGGGAACCTCTGGGTTAACCTATAGGACGGACTGTCGAACTCGTTATAGAAAAATGCGATATAGCAGGGAGCGATGTAGGTGAGCTTACTGAATTTAAAAATAGAGTAGAAAATTTTACTAAAAAGAATAAAGAAATTAAGAAATTAATTAATATTATTAATTGGGTATTTTAATTTGAATAAATCTAGCTTTTTTTAAAAAAAAATATTTAATTAATATAAATTAATAATATGTTAAATAAATACTTTGTGCATTTTGAGGCAAGTCGTTCAAATCGCGAACCTGAAGAACAAAGAACGTCGTCGTGGCTAAAAAACCTCTACCAGTGGATTAGAGGATTATTACTTATTTTTTCAAAAAATAAAATATTTACATAATCCTCAACTTCCGTTAATTTTCGATGTATTTTTTTAACTAACACATATATGACACTCCATATAGTGGATAACCCGGAGGACGACCGCCACAGTCTTGACATCAGGGTTGACACGGACCTGTCTCTGCTGGAGATTGCGTAGTGTCCTCCAGGTGGCAGAAGCCCGTCTCAGGGTTAGAAGGCCACTTAAATAATTATAAATAATATCAAGCTTAGGATATGATATATAAGTTATCTCTTTGAGATTTTAGGTTTTTTTTAGTCGTATGTGTGCCAAAGGTCTAAATAAAATTCTCTAAATTTAGATTCAAGTTTTAACTTAAATCTCATCAAGAGATTTTTTATTTTGATGATAATAATATATAATTTAAAATATAAATCTCACATGATCACATTTTACACATCATGTATTCGGGGGATATCTACGCCAAACAAACCCCCCGTCTGCCAAACATCCTCTGCACGAGAAAAACAAAAAAAGAGGAACTCAGAAAGAGTAATCCGATACGATCTCGGGGCCCCTTCCCAGCATCTGGAGCCGGGCGGGAGACGGGGGCGCGGCGGGGGCGGCAAGACGTAGCGCCGACCAATGGGGGGTGGCGCACGCACTTCCGGCCCCCGTCCAATCAGCTGTTAGAACAAAGGACCCCCTCGCATACGTGGATCTCGCACATGCCCCCTGCGCATAGCTATACATCCCTCCTCCCGTATACTCGGGTATACATACGCACTGCCTATCAAAACTTACACAATTTGGCAACTGAATTAACTTGGCCGGAACCGTGTACGTGGAATCACATACATTTTCATACGTGCAAATTTACCTACTGTATCAAAATCGAATATAAACTTACTCCAAACACATGGAGACGGCTATGCAAGACGTAGAATAAATGGAAACTCACCTGCAACAAGAAAAACATACGGTTAAAATATTATGAATACATAATTATCAATAAAACATAAAATTAGGTTAAACATAAACATAAAAGAACTTATCCTTAGATTTAAGTGAAAATGGGATTTTTATGTAGAAATATATTTTAAAAATTAACATATATAAATCTCTGGATTTAGACTTTAGAATCAGTGAATCACCGTGTAAATCGAGACTAACAAATATATTAATTATTGGTATTATTATAATTATCACTCTCACTAGAAGAAATTAAAACAGTTCTTCCTCTTCATGAAGTAAAGTCATCATGACAATTCTGTATTTTGTTTTACTCTATGCTTATTTGGTTTTTGTTTAATTTTTTCATATCTAGCTATATAATATAATGTCGATATATTTTCCATTTTTAGAGAATATTTTATGGTATAGGTTTCAGAATCGCTTTCAATGTCACTTATATAGAACTAATATGGCCATATCATTCAACTCATGTTTTTCTAAAAAGGGATAGCTGGATATTTCATAATATCATGTAATAATATAATCAATAGACGGCGAGGGACTGCTCCGAGTTGCAGCACAATCAGCGCTTACCGAAGAGATCCCCCCCCCACTGCCGCCCCGCATTAATCCAATACACGACGCTGATAGCGCTGACGAGCAAACAGCACCTTTGCTACACTAAGACTAAATATAAATTTTATTTATATTTTCATATCGAGAGGGTAAAATCCGAAACCAACATGGTATAAGATGTACGTCCAATGCCAGCAATGTCCAAGAGAGGGAAACTCTTTACAAAAAACGCATACCAAGACGGCCTGGGTCCCCGCGGTATGGACACGAAAGGGGAGCCAGGTTCCTTTGGCCTCGACTGCCATTCAAGAGTTTGGTAAAGGCCCATGCCCTCAGCAAGTGAGAGCCTTGTGGCTGGCAAATGATGATGATGATACATAATATATAATCAATAGACACATATATATTAATAAATAAAAATATATTTTTCATTAGTTGGGTTGAGGGTCCTGCAGCTGTACAATGTACAGTCAACCCTTCTATAACGTTTCCTCCTAATTGTTTTCAACATAATACCTTGTCAATCAAAGAGTTTTGACTTTTATGTCGCTCGAGAATGTATTATATATTCACGAAATATGTAATTAGACCTTGAAAATATTAGCATTTTGTGGAAAACATCCATTTAAGGGAAACGTTATAGGAGGGCTGACTGTATATGAACGAGTCACCCCTGAACATAATGCATGTAAAAAAATAGCAGAATATTATAAAAAATCTCACATAAAATAAGTCAAAATAACACGGCGATGATAACTCAGCGTCTGTATACGCCAAAAATTAACAATATGATAACTTTCTATTTCCAAAGATGACAAAAAGTATCAATATTTGTTAATAATGATGAAATATATACAGGATCAATAGAGAAGTATTTTGATTTCCAGACCCGTTCATCTTACGGATCTAGAAAGGGTTGAAGAATTTATATGTATCTTGGATCTTTACTTACGAGTAATGGAAATTGTGAGCCAGAAATTATAAGGTGAATAACTAAGATTCATGCAGAAGATCCTTGACAGTCAAAATCAATAAGATTTGGATCAAGAATGGTCACGATCAACAGACATGAGAGTGCCGACTCAAGAAGATGACAAAATGTCTAGGCAAACTATGGCACATGGACCTCATGGGGTCCGCCGCGAATTTTTTCCCGCAAATCTATAGTAATACACAATCGATTCATTTTTTTTTAGCTGCGTTTCGTCAAAAATCGTTGAACGAAAATTGATGACTTATTCCCTAAATTTATAAAACCGTGTTATTTTTTAATAAGAGAACAAAATTTTAGTATAGAAAAACGTGTGAAAAATTAAAACCCCATGAGTTGGAATGAAGATCAAATCCAACTATATATTTGGATTTGCTCTCACTCTACCCGAGATTCGTTATTGTGTCACAATGGGTTAGCAAGACGCGGCTAAGTATGATCAATTGCAAGAGAATACGCGACATTTGGCAAAGTTTTGTTTATTCCGCCGAAAAACGCAGAGGCAATAAATTTCGGCGAGCTTTTGCATGCGCATGGGGTGCAAAAATAAATAGACGTAATAGAATATAAAGAGATCCCCATGAGCGGCGACGCCAAGTCGTAACACGCCGTAAAGACTATAAAACTGCTGCGGCAGGAAGAGTGTACACATTCGTAATCCTTATTACATATTGCTTAGATCTGGAAATAAGTTATTTCCCCTCGAGGTGATGAATCCACCCTCGTCCCGCCGTAAGCCGCCTTCCACTCGCGAGGAGGCGGAGGGCTGGCGTATGTGGAGTGGAAGGAAGGAAGGATGGCTGGGAGCCGGGACCTAAGCCCGTGCTCACTGACGCACCTCACGCAACGGCGCACAGGCTTAGCGGATAAGTGACGGCGCCGACACGGTGCTTTCGGCTCAAAGTCAAACCCCTCGGCGATCATCAATAAATCCTTTGTTTACGCCGAGGGTCCCGAGAATGCGGGAAACGACGCCGAGTTCGCAATGGCCGGCGCCAGTTTAAAATGTTGCTTAATTTGCATGGCCAGAAGGTGGGCCCCATTCAGCGAAAGTCGCAAATCCTTTGTGCCCGCGCCGGGTGACACGTTAAGGGCCACTTGAGAAGGGCGGGCACTGATTAATTTACGATCGGGCCGTGGGCGACCGCGGCCGCCTTGTTCGCTAGATTTATGTCACGTGAACTTGGACCATTATTCTCTGGATCTGGCCACAGCCACCGCCTAGGCCAAATGAGAGACTGCACGCAACTCGTTATGGACCGACGACATGTATCCCCCAGACTCTATATATAACAATAATAAAATATTCTAAAATTAAATTTTATTTTAATGAACTACTTCCCTAAATCTAATTATGAAACAATAAAATCGTCCCTATACAATCAGTCAACCCTTCTATAACAAACAAATTGGGACGACGTTATAGAAAACTTGCGTTATAGAAACCATAGGCCCTCCTACAAAATCGATAGTTTTTCCTTTCGTCATGACAATGAAACGGAATTGGCCATATTTTTGAGAAATGTCGAATTTGTTATAGAAAACCGCCGTATATTGGCAGGGAGCGTTATAGGAGGATTTACTTTATAAAAAGTAATACTTTAGTTATAAACACCTTATCGGTGGCACATATTTGTACGAACATATAACGAAACGCCGTCAGAATAAGCATTTCGTCAAAAAAATAAAAACGGTAAATTAAAATCTCTATAAATCAAAGAGTAATATTTTTTTTGGGCGAAGAAGATCTACTAATCAAGTCTATAATCGAATCACATTCACCATAACTTTAAAAAAGATCTACGTGCAGTGGCAGCTCATGGGTAAAATATTTGGGGCTGCTGCGGAATATTAAAAATTAAAGTATATTTCGTTCATATTTTATAAGATGAGATAAAAATACTAACAATTATAAAATAAGTGACAAGTGGAACGCGACACGGCGTTTAGCGACGAAACCTCCCCGCCCGCACTACCTGCCCTCATCCGTCCAATACCCGACGCAAGTAGCACTGACAAGCAGGCAGCGCTCTTGCACTACATCGCGCAGAGTAACACTACCCTTGTAGGCACCGACCAGATTAATGAATATAAATTAAATTTATGCATATTTTTGTATACATAATACATAATCAATAGACATTAATGTATATAAATATATTTTCCTTATTTTGCTTGGGCATCTGTAGCTCCGCAGTGCATACAATTTAAATAACTTGAGCACGATTTTGGTTTTTTAGATTTCACAAATTTATTTTGATAAATACTAATTGGAAATGTATTAATGGAATTTATTATACACTGTAAAAAAATTATGCGACCAATAAAGATCGCGCTTAGAAAAGCATATAAATAGGCTACCGGCCTATGGCGATGAGCTCAGTATAGCATATAAATCGGTTTCCGGCCGATTAAATGTTAAGATGTGTTCAGTAGTCAAAGAGTTCAAATTTATATCCATATACCGAATTATACGCATTTCTAGCTAATCCATTGCTCACAGATTTATGTTAAATTTTATTCATACACTAATATCAGAAATAAAATATTAGAAAGACCCAAATTTAATGTCGTATTTTTTATTGTAACTAAAATTCATATTTCTAATCATTTATTAAACTTAATTATACAAAATAATTACCAATATTTTTATGATCTTTTGTCATCTATTAGGTAAATCGAAAATGCCTTTCTTATAAAACTCTGCAGTTTTAGAATCGAAAAGTTTGAAAATTCTCCAATAAATATTGCTCCAATGAGCGAAAAAGCTGATAATTGGGTGGAACCAGGTCTGGAGAATGAAGTGGATGCAATAAATGTCAGACATAATGTTGCGACTCTTCTTCACAGCTACGCAAATATTCTTCCAAAGGACACGTATCGGTCAATATTAGCCGTTCAGATGCCTCGGCGTGCAGGCACGCGAAACCGACTAACCAACAGCGCCACGTCAAACGCTACTACGAATTTATTTGTGAATAAATATAATATTTTTAAATGAAAATGAATGCAGAGACATCCTTTGAAGGCAATGTGATTGTTAGAATGTCGATATGTTTAGCCGTTTCATTTTATTGAAGTTTATACGGCGTACGGTAAAAATCCATATAATTGGCTTGGCGATTAAAGGAACACGTAAACAATTTCTTTTTCTACGCAAAACGAAGACTGGAGACTTCTCCCGACACACAAAATATTCAAACACGAATTTTTCAGTCAAAGGACTGAAGAAAACTAATATGAAACTATGCTTTCCAAAAATGCGACATTACATTTGGGTCCATCTAATATATAAATAATAAATTTAAGCATAATTATCTTTAAGATCTACTGGCTTTATCAATCAAGGACCCTCTAAAACGGCGCTCTTTAACCTTTCTATATTTTATTTTACTTTCATATTTTACAATTTTGTATTGATTCAAGACCATACATAAATAAGATGAATAATTTAATTTATTGATTTAACTATATACTTTCTGAAAAACTGCTGAAAAATAAATCAATTTGATTATATTCATTCGTATGCCATAACGTTTGGAGTCGACGATTTCCACGAGTACCTTTTGGGTCCTGAACAAGAATAGCTCTCGCATACGTTCACATATGCATACATGGATACGTGTAATAAATAAGACAAGCCAGTCTAGCGTGTAGAGGAAAGCTCCCCAAAAGTTTTGCTCGCAAACACATTCGGAGGTAACCGGCGATAATTATCTGAGGACATTCAATTTAGATCCGAACTGATATTCGGAATTTGGCAATATGAAATAAGCGAATGTTTCATTGGAAAAAAAATCCATTCGGAAGTGAAGGTGGTCCCTTGTCAGCAGCCACTCGCATACATTAGCAGGGTAGCAGACAGTCGGTCGTGGGGCGGGAAGGATGGCGGGAGGGCGTCGCGACGCCACGCACCGCAGCCGCACATAAATCTGCCCGGAAGATGGATGGAACTTGCGGAATAGTGCGGTGCTAAATTAACACCCGACCCTGCCGTTGCCATTTTGCATTTGTCCTTCGTCCTAATTCACCCAAAACTATCGCCGTAAACCAGCCACTTCTGCTGTGGTTGATCGTTGATTTCCGCGGATACCACACACGGCAACCCATCGGCCCTCACAACAACAAAAAAAACGATGATTGACAAGTGTTTTTTTTTTATTCGAGTTTGCCGCCATTGGATTCTAAACAAGATTTATTACACGAGCGGATAGGAGCGATACCGCGCAGAGGTCACACGAGCACTCGAGACCTCTGCGCCAGAGTTATGACTTGCGTTATGCTAAGCTCTCCGTTTCGCTCTAATTAAATCAATCAACTTCAACCAGCCCATCATTAAATCATTAAATTAATACTTCATCAACGGGCCAAACTCACAATGGCGTCGCTGGCGTCGGGCGATAAGCGCCCCTGTGCCCCCGTCGCCAAGTGTCGGTTTCCTCGAGCCCGAGGCCCTATGGCCTTTCAACGTGCGATCGCGGCGCTCTTATCCTTTTACCTGTCTGTTATGCAGACCCGTTGTAGAAAAAAAATCGTTGAGCAATGCGATCTAGATCCGTCGGTCCGCGGCTGAAATTACGAATTTAAATATCTATGGTAAACTGTTAAATTTAATTAAACAAACGATGGGCATTGTTGTTTTATGGTAATGTTGTTCGCAACACTTTTTTTTTAATTGTTCACGGATTGATTACGAATATCACTATGAACCCGGAGTATTCGGCGCACTCTCTTGGCGGATTAATTAAATTATTTCTATGAGCGTGAAAGTTTAGGCCATTGTGGCGAATCACAATGGATGAAAAAATGCATTTAACGCTAAATAATGACAATAATGCGTTAATAAAATTCGTAAGAAACTGTGGGAAGTCGCAAGATTTAATATTCACACTTATTCATATATGTAATAATATCAGCATATCAAAAAAATAAGTGATTATTAACGAGCTTAGTTTTTGGACAATTATAAGCAGTAGCGCGCCGACAATGTCAAGCGCCTGTGTGCAGAACTTAGGGTAAACCCTTATCTCGATCTTAAAAAATACAATTCATTTATATTAGCTGTAATTATATGTTATTGGGTCTACCGGAAAGCTCTGTCAGTTTTTAGAATAAAGCAAAATAATACCTTTTCATACCTTGAATAAACTTTATTGAGTAATATAATTTCCAGCATTATTTATGACAGCTTTTCTTGCCAGCGTGGTGGCAATTTGTATAACCTATTTTTTTTAAAAAATACTTAAATAAAACCAGTGTCTGATATCTTCGTTTTTGAATTTTTTGCTCTGCAAAAAAAATTGTAAGGACAGAAACAAGTGTTAATCGGAGGGTTCTGGGTCCGGGGAGTATGGTGGATGCGACAGAATTTTCCAGCCTAGCTCTGCGAGTCTTTGACGAGTCCCCAAAACAGTATGTGACCTAGCATTATCATGAAGCAGAATGATCTCCTTCCTGTTGAACATCGCTGGAGTGCTGTTTTTTAAGTATCCAATTGCTGACAGTACTTCTCCAAATTTAGCTTTTCATTCGGTTTCAACAGCTCAAAATGTATTGGTCCTCGAATGTCCCACCATATACACAACATTGTCTTATTCTGGCTCACCTTCGGTTTAAAGGTGGAAGGGGCAGGTTATCCGGATTCAAAATATCCTCTTCTCATAACGATGCTTTCATATGTAATCTACTTTTCATCCCCAGTTATCATCCGGTTCAAGAAGGATTCGATTTTGTTTCGCGCAAGCAGAGATGTGTAGCCAGAAATAATTAGGCAAATAGGGATGGCTAAAAATATAATTTTAAAGCTATCGACAATTTAGAAAAACTAGGGGATATATAAAAAATGACTATATAGAAAATGTTTAATGCAGTCTGGTATTTTCACCTGGACCTAAAACCTGAAACCTGGACCATAAAAGAGAACATGAGAAAGAAAATTTACGCCTCCTGAGAATACCATGGACCCCTAAACGCACAAACGTATCTGCCCTAAAAAAAATGGGGAACGATAAAGATGACCGAATTTCTACTATAAGTCTCAAAGAGATTCGTCGATACTTTGATCATCTCGCTAGAAGAAACGATAGTCTGGAGAAGCTCGTAACGCTTGGAAATGTACAAGGACAAGGAGGAAAAGGCAGGAGCCCACCCACTGGAGAGGCTGTAAAGACCGCCGTTGTAGTTGCGGTGGAACATGCGGAATGCCTCTGCATCTATCCTAGAAAGCCAAAATCAAGAAGATTCAAATCAGGAATGGTACAGAATGGAATAGAAGTGGAAATTTTCATTTTATATTTTTAAAATTTTTAGTATTGATGCCCCTAATTTTTCGGCGCCTGTGTGCACCGCACATTCTGGCTATATAAACGCGCTCCTGATTATAAGATATAAAAAAAAAATGGTGATCCCTGTTCTATAGTATTATTCTTTTGCCAAAAAGTTTATCGTTTATTTATTAAATTGTATTTTTTTTTTAATAATATAAGACACTTTTAGAATAAAATTAATATGTTGTATTTTTTAAACACAAATTAATATAACAATTTAATTTATTCTAATATATAATTAAAACTTAGAAATCCGGATGTTTGGACAGATAAAAATGTTTCCATATTCGTCAGTATATTTTACACACATCATCATATGCAATGCAAACATGTCCTAATTATTTTTTTAGGGAAATTTATATTATTTTAAAGCTCTAAAAATAAATTAAATGGCCTAAAACTATTATGTCAGAACTTTGGCAGAAATGCTGTCATAAAATAAATGACCATGGAAAGTTACAACTGTTTATAATAATACAAATGTGTTGTACAATATTGTGATTGATTTCTTCACAGGGCTTCGAACCGTTATTTTTTCGGTTCGGTTTTCGGTTACGGTTAATTTTGGTTCAGCTCAGTTTTAATAAAAATAAAAAAAATATTTTCTACCATAATTGACAACATTATATTCTTTATTTTATAATAATAAATTGATTGATACAATAATATAAATCAAAATTAACACTCGAAATCTATATTTTATGATGATAATACAACATACACAGTAAACCCTCCTACAACGCTCCCTGGCATACCAAATAAAATTAAAAAGCCTACTAATTTTGTATTAGTGCCTCTGGTTTCTATAACGTGGTTCCAATTTATTCTTTATATTATATTCTACAGGCTTTGTATATATCATCATCATCATCATTTGCCAGTCACAAGGCTCTCACTCGCTGAGG
>JAGXCT010037020.1:232929-247064 GCA_022495035.1 Philopotamus ludificatus
GGTGTTTACCGCTTACGAAAATTTCCGCGCTAACGCGGGACCGGGTCTCTGAGTGCTAACGACAATCTCATTTTTTTCTAGATTTATTGAATAATTAAAAGTAACTGGAAAAGATAATGAAATCTTTTACGTTCTCTGAAACAATTTTTAGTATTTGTTCTCCATTGGTTGATTTTTTTTTTATAAATACACACTGTACTTCTACAACACGGTTGATGAATTGGAGATATGCATATCGTCGATCATAGGTTCCCAAACTATTTTGCCTCTTGGCGTGTCTTTTCGCAACGGATCCTTGCCTGTTTAAAATGGAATTATTTTAAAACTTATTAACTACAAATGTTTTTGAAGCCATTTGGCGTAGATTTGAGTGAAAATTTTTGATGTTTGACCGAAAGTTGTTTTTTATTTTTATTAATTAAATATCACAATCTGTAAAATATTACATTTAGTTGGTTTTATCTTAACTATTACATTGTAGAGAAAGGATACAGCAATTCTCTCTCTAAGGCTAGAGCCTTATTCAGGCTTGTTTTTAAATCGAACAATGGATGATTTTTTTAGTCTTTGGTTATATTTATTTATAGTCTCGATTTCTTCTAACTTAGAGGAGCATTATAAATCATTTCTGATAACTTCGCTATGCACAAATCAAGGTGCACCCGTAATGACCGAAAGATGATAATTTAATGTATAAAAACAAGCCATTGTGATAGAAAGTTGAGAATCTTGGCTTGAAAAATTAGCCGCGCAACGAGAATTTTTTATGTTTGACTGAAAACTGAATTTTATAATAATAATAACATCCTTCTTTTTTTTTTATGCGTAATCCAGACTAAATCGAACATTTGTCATGATATTAATGAAGATTAAGAGTGCAGTAAAAACAACTGATAAATTAAAACATTTTAAATAAATACTTACTATTATTAAATATTTTAAATGAATTCTTATAAATACTGTTGGTAGAAATAAAGGATATAAACCTAGATATTAATTTAGAACGCACATCTTAATTTTATATAAACTTTAAACCTTGGATAACACGGATTTGTATTACATGACGCTTTCGTACAAACATATTTTATTTTTTAAATGATCTTAAACTGAAAGAAAACCGTGAAAAAAACAATACGTTCAATTTTCTTGAACCGTGTTATTTCGAGTACGTATACGAATGAATATCATTCGTTTTCATTGTACGAAACGCATCGAAATTCGATATTCCAAGTGTGTAGATCTTCCATTGGTGACAATTTGGCAACATCCAGATCAGCTCGCTCACTCACACTCACTCCCGCTTACACAGAGGTCACGTTTGGATGTACGGACCCGTACGTTTCTCACGAGAAGCGCATTCCTTATGGTCATTTGTGGGTATGGAGTAATTAATTATCAATTATCGGTGATTCACGCCCGAGAATGTCTTACAATGCCAAATAAAAGGCCGTGTTTACAAATTCGTGATCGACAATAAATACGCAGAATTAGTTTTCTATTCATCTAAAACCCATCATCGCCGGCCGACATTAGCTATTAATCTACTTTTCCGACGTCCATGTGTGCGTCTGGCGATCGTAATGACGTTGCGCCATTTTGTCCTGATGCATTCCGTCTGAAATTCGGCTCACGAACGAAAATTCAGACGATCGTTTGATCGAGAGCCACCGCCGCAGACGGGGTAATCCCCGTTTGATTGCCGCGTAATGATTTTAAGATGATAATCACTTTCGGCCGGTGATACGCGAGGTGTGACACGCTTTACTTCGTGAAAAATGATCAAGATCATGATCATTTGTATGTTGGCGTATGTATTATTGTGTCAATTGACATTTTTTTTTTCGAGTGATACGTCTCATTTAAGACAGTTTTATGATCGTTCTTTTGAGTAGCCTTGTAAATATTATTATCTCGAGTGCCAAATTGAAAACGGTGTTATTTAAATAATTAATGTGCATATATCATTGCGTTTTCTATTCATTAATTTGCGATAATCATGTGATCGACGGATCTCAATATTTTTAAAAGAATTATATTTTGTTTAATTTCGTTTAGTCTTGTACGTTTTCAATGCTAGTAAAATAGCTTTCAAGGCCCTCAATATGCTTCATAGAATCGTCTTTTTCTGAACCAGATAATTTTTAGTCGGATAAGTTTACCGTGGGCCCATTTTTTGTAGTTTTTTTTGGGAATTTGTTGTACTGGTGTTTCTGGTTCGGAAATATAGATAGTATCTTATATTTCATCTTCTTGTTCCATAATCTACCCGTGCCGATGGGGTCTATTTGGAACCCCATTTTTTTTATTTTTCTTGAATAACTCATTTAATCCTATTAATCCTACAAGTCCCAAACTGTTTCTATTAGTCTAAAGAATAAATAATCATAATCTTTATTGTCTTCAAATTGCGTTACAATGTCACAGGTGCCATGTTTTTTAACCGCAACGTGCTGGATATGAGCGAGAAAAAACATGGCGCATGTGCAAGTTCGAGCGAGAAAAAATATCGTGCTGTGCCAAATTAGAAACCGATCCGGGAACATGCTTCAGTCGTGGCGGTCCGTCGCTCTGTGCGCACGTCACCTCCGCGTCGCATTAATTAGTAGAAAAAATCAAAATTAGATCGATATTTTGGATTTTTGTACTAATATATATCATAAATAACTATTTTTATTCATAGAATAATCATTTTTTTTAAACGTATTGTCGAAGAATTTATCAATTATTGGCTTGAAATATTTGGGGTCTATTTACATACATTCATACAAAATATACCCCATCGGTCAGCGGCGTTAGTTTCGAGCCTCCACGACGGATCGATTAATGATTCCAGTTTTTCGAAAACAATTTTTGATCGTTATTTCGTTAATTTCATGCATTGCATCTAAAATAAATATCTTTTTTGGGATCTTCTCGTCTTTCCAAGAAAATAAAACGGTATTGTAAAAATTGAACGCTTATAGCGGGAAAACGTGAATTCCGGGCACTTAAAAACGGAGTTTCACTGTATTTACATTATTTTCCTGACTGTTCTTAAGTCTATAATACAGATAAAGATCAACTTAATATAATGGCACATTTATGAAACCTTAAGTTTTAAGCGAAAAATAGCAGATACTAAATCAGGGGTGTCCAATTGAAATCATTGGGTGGGCCACGCATATAAGTATTTTATAAATTAATAAAAATATGATCTAATTATTGTATTGTTTTGTAGTATTGATAATACGTTTGTTTGCAGGACCATAAGCTCCTTTTGTAAATTTGAAGGAGCAGATTTAACCTAGAAATAAATTAAGAAAATTCGGAAATTTTCCCCATAATTGTGCATGTAAGAAAATCTGTCATTTAATGCTTTAATTATTTTGGGACTTCATTAGTATATTTTGAAAAATGGTTATTTTCATTATTAACATCCTAAACTTTTGTTTTTATTTTATTATTATTAAAAAAAATGGAAAACATACATTAGAAACCTCATAGGGTTTAGGTTGCCCTACGAGGGCAACCTAAAATCTTAAATCAGACCACAAGTCTCCCGCGGATCACCATTTGACTATCCCTGTTCTAAATACTAGACAAGATAACTGAATTGTTATACATCCGTATATAATAACAGTTATTAGAGAAATTTTATGAGTTTTTTCAACATTTTTCCTACAAACCATGGGATTTTCATGAAGTGTCTTCTGTTTACATTTTAAAAATTGTTAATAATGTCAATCTTCAATCTTTCCAAAACTCTGCAGTAAATAAAAATCATTTTTTTTAATTACAGAAAAACCCTTCTATAACGCTTCCTGCTATACCGCACCCTCCTACAACGTAAATTTTCATATCTATATATAAATAACATATTTCATACAAATGTATATAATGCACTAGAAAATGATAGGCGTATTGATTTCGTTCAATTTATAAAATAAAATTAAAAAGTCTTTTTCTCTAGTTCTGTATGAGTACCTTGGCTTCTATAACGCGGTCTCGATTTCTTCATTATAGGACGGCTGATTGTAAGACTTTAAACTAATGCAAATGAAATATTATACCCAACTATGTAAAAATTAGCAATTGTAATTCTAAGAAGAATAGATTTTTTTTATTACTAATCATCAATTTATAATAATGGTTGACAACACTTTCAGCGATTAATAAATTTTCTTTGTCATCAATAAATCAGCGTGTAGTAATTGAAACGGATCTAACGTTAGAAAAGTCTTAGAATAAATTATGAATATATCTAACCATTATCATGGCTTGTAGGTGACATACATATTATTACGATAATGTTGGTTAACCGCGTCTGAGCTAAGTTAGTACTTAGATAGATCAGTTATTTGACGAATTATAAAGTCAGGGAATTCTTTATGACACTGGCCAGGAAGAATGTAAGTGTAAGAGTCCTATTACCTTCGCATGTTTAATTATAAACATAAATAGCATTAAAATTAACCAGTGTCACGGCTTGTAGGTAACATTTTTTATCGAATCCTTATAGAGTGGCGCTTTGGATTCTTTGGTATGCCAACCATCCATCGCAATCAAATAAATAAATAAAATATGTATCTAAAACTGAATCGTGTCTTGTAGCGGTTTTATTCCCTTGAGAACCACTGCTCCGTCCAGTGTTAGAGTGACGCGTCCGCTCTCTGCGCCGCTAAACTGCTCGGCCTCAGCTATGCATATATAGCAGGCAGAGGTCTCAATGTGAGCCTTATATTTTTTTAAGGTAAATAATCAATCTTGGCATTATAGTGTTGGCGATCCGTTCCTTGGCCGAGATACCTGCCCGGCTGATTGATGGCCGCCGTGGGACAAAGAGGCCGCTTCTTCGGCCCGAGCTCGTCGTCACATACGGATCACCTATCAACTCTTTAATGACGCATCGACCAATGGCCACGGCTTCAAAACAATTCCGAGAATCGACCGGAGCGAATATCAATCTCGATTTCAACAGTTTTTCCGAGGCGGACGGATTAGCGAGTTTAATTATTTTCTTGACCAATATATATAACTCGAGCCTCGAATCCCGTGAATTTCACTTCCGGCCCATTGTGCGCAAGAAACACTGCTCTAGATAAGTTTCTTTAGAAAACACACACATATCTATGTATGTATCTAGGGCTAGGGTAGAACACACTGCGTCTACAGCGGCTGTCATTGAATATTTATGAACACTGGCTCCGTGGCTTACACACCATGAATACCTTAGGCCGTCGAGATAGAGTGGACTGGCAAAAACAGAACTATATATTCACAAATAAATACAAAAAATAATAATTATTAATATATGATACATATTTTATTAATCGATCTGATTTTCTAATCATTTTAATTCTTGTACGTATACGTTTGAGTAATCCCGACTGCCGTGGGAATTCCCGCTGTTAACCGCAACAAGCGATGATGCGACATAATTTAATTTATTGTTTAAATATTAATTGTGCTCGGTGTTTATGGCACATGCTCGATTTACATAACGTGACAGTTGACGAGCGAAGCAATATGGCGGCGGTGGGTAAATACAGCTCTGTTTGGCCGGGGGCCCTGGGGGCTCCCCTCTCGGCGCCCGGCGAGCCTCATTTTGGATTCTGCACTGTGATTCTGGGGGCCTTCGCGTTGCACACACCGGCGCCGACTATGCCTCTCGCCGCACAAGAAGACGGACCGTTTAATATCGACGTACACCAATTGACATCTCAAACTTGCACCCGACCCCTTCGGTTAATTTCTGTCGAATCCACGCGTCGCTAATGCGCGGACGACGAGAGAATGGTAAATAAGGTTGGCCCCCTTTGCGCTAAACTGCTTATTGCTGGCACCCCTGCTCGGCTGTTTGCTCTGGCAACACTGCCCGCGACCTGCTAATATAATATTAATGCCTTTCATTATTCGAGCAATTGAAAACCGTTCGCCCCCGGCGTCCTGAGGGCGCTCCCAGATTACTGCGGGGAGGGGCCGCGGCATCGGCATATGCCAAGCCTAATTAAACTAATATTTGAACTTTTTCCCTAGCAGAGTTGCCAACTTGCATACATTACGGCTCGCGAAGAGCGGATTGTTAAATCGCGCGGAACACATTAAACATCTGCACTTGGATAGATTGGGCGGAAAAGTGAGTGGCAAATATTGTTAATGGGTTAACGAGCGGATTAAACCATATGATCTAATAAATACAACATATTTTGACTTTAAAACTGGGTCTAATACTAATCTGATTGCGGTCCAATGTCCATTGGTATTGGACATCTTTGTAAAATTATTATAAAAATATTTTACAGCTGTTAAATTGTTTTCTGGTATGGAAAAATTAAGCTAACAAAAATATTCACGACTGTTGAATATAACCTTCTCCCATTTTATTGGCAACTTATCGATCCCCTCATAAAATTAGTGGGTTTGGTCAGAGAGTATCGAAGGCCTGATTGATTTGCTCATCATTAATGAAAGTTTTTCCATTAAAAAAATACTGTAAAGAACAGAAAAGGTAGTAGTCCGTATGAGCAAGATCTAGGGAGTAGGATGGATGAGGCAAAATAGACCAGTTGAGCTCCAGATTTTTTTTCTGAGCCACTTTTGCCGTGTGTGGTTTGGCGTTATCGTGTAACAGGATAACGCCTTTACGATTGACGAGTGCAGGACGCTTTTCCAGTAGTTTTTCATGAACTCTCTGGAGCTGTCGAACGTTGGATTATTCCTCGATGATCTCACTATACATAACAATAAAGTTTTCTTGCCATGAATATTGGCTTTAGGGTCCGGTAGGGGTGGTTGATCCTTATCCAACCATTGCCTTTTGAGGAAAATATTTCCATGGGTGATCCATTTTTAATCGTCTGTTATTGTACTGTCTAAAAAAGTGAAAGGCAATAGACATTAGGTCACTGAAATTATGAGGTACCGATATGCCTAATTTACTGACTTTGCCCTAATTTTCTAGGTAGCTATAAACTGATGATTGTGACGTATTGAGTCTCTCTGGCAACTCCCTTGTCGTTTGACGTAGATTTTGTCCAAATATTTTATTTAAAATGTCGTCATCGAAGTCTTTCTAAAGAATTTTTTAAATTCAAAGTTTGCTGAGGAACTTCGAAAGAAGAATTGTTACTTTTCTGACTCGAAAATGATAAACTAAAAAGGTTGATCCAAAGACATAAAAAAGTGGTGGAAAAAATCAGTATCTTGGCACGATAAGAGAATTGTCACAATTGGTGAGAAGAAACCCCCGGAAAACTCGACAAGCCACGAATATTTTTAGCCAAAATAAAGTTGTTTATAAGCCAATAGGGATAGGGAACTATAATATATAAAATAAATATCAGTGGTTATATAAAAATAGTCGAGGTAATTTTATTGAGGACTTGAAACCTCAATGATCAATTCTTTTATTATATACAAATAATGCGAGATAAGGGAAAGAAAAAATGGACAAGATATTTATATAAATGAGTACAAAATGCGAAAACTGTTTGGTGTGCTCGGATCCATAAGGCCAGATTGTGCGGCGCACACAAGCGCCAGAAGATTACGTGCGCCGAGAATCAGCAAGAGGGGAAAAAATGAATAACATTAAATTGTAATTCATTAAACTTTCTTAAAATCGAAAAACAAATCAATTAAAATGTTTTTTTTATTGTATAGGGCCCAATTAAAGTTTTGCACACAGATGGCTCTGATTATGATACTCTACTTGAAAAATAGGCGAACAATATTTTATGGCGATAAAGTCAGGCTTTCATCCTGGAGAGAAACGTCCTGAAAAACTATTTTTTTATTGATTTTTTTTTCCATAAATATTATAATTAAATTTAAATTCACTGAAAATTTCTTGGATCTGTGGTAACACTTAAAAAAACATATTTAACCGCAAAGGGTTAAGTCCCAACTGCTCTTCCATAGGTTTAGTGGTCAGAACTAAATGTATTTATTCGACGATGGAAGAATAGCGTAACAGAAAATTCCGAAGCGCAATAAAGGTTCGATAATAATTTTCAAGATGTGAGGGTGGGGGTTGTGTGATTCGCTATCACTCCCTCGCTAGTGTCATAAAGAATTCTCAAAATTAACCTATCTGAATACAAATTTCCTGTCATTTTCTTCTCTCCCTCCTTACAGGTCGTAAAATCCAGACGATATATTTTAAAATCAACATTTTCTGAGCAGAGCTTTTTTGCACTAACATTTTTGTGATGATTGGGAAGCGTAATTATTGCGATTCTTTATTAGTACGATCTATCACCGGTTCATCTTCGATGGACCAAATAAAAGAACTATGAACATACAAAAGAACGATCTGTTTCGTCTATTCTTCCTTTCGCTTTCATTCATTTTCAACTCTCATTAGCTACAGAATTCTAGTAAGCCAAATTGTCTTTTTGTATCGATGAATCCACCCCGACAATTGCGCCTGCGACAAAAGTGAACAGAGTCATATTCAAACAATAAATAAATAAATAATTTAAAGGGGAAAAAACATCGATTTTTATCTCGATAGTAAGTAAATAAATTAGGAAGAGATTGTTGTGAGTCGTTTTACATATTACAGTAATTTAAATAATGCATTGATCCATGGCATTTTTCATGGAATAGATCTATAGATAGAAATTATATTATATTAAATCTGATGATTTTTCTATGATTTATATGAATTGTATATGAATGGTAATAAACAACAATAAATTATCTATCAATAGAATTCAGATCGTAACTATTTATATTACTTGATCATGTAAGTAACTTTATTTTATATTTAAAGATCAGTTGATTGGATAAAATTATTTATATTTTATGATATATGCATATTTGATTTAATCCACTGATATTTATTAGTTTTCCTGTAATCCTTTAATTAATAAATTTTCTGTCCAGTTTAAATCTCTTTTAATCATAACTTATGATTTAATATACAATTATATGACTTTTTTTGAGTTCCTCATACTTAAATGTCCTAATTGAACCTTATAAAGTCTTATTAAATTCAAGAAAGACTTTCTATCGCCAATAGCATTCTTTTTCTAATCCAGTAGTCTCCATTTTCAGTAAATTATTTTGATTTTTTTTTTTAAATCTTATTCTAATAATAATAAAAATATAATATTTTAATTGTATTAAACAAACAATGGTACTCACAATCCGTGTTATAAATTATTGAACTAATTTTATCATAAACTTTACTCATTGATTGGCAATTAAGGATAGAGCATTATTTTTTCTATAAAATTAAGTTATATCTTATATTTTTATTTATAAACCTAATTTTCTTGTAATGTTAGGTTAGCTAATTATTATCTTAACAATTTGGACCAATATTATAATTAAACAAAAAAAAATGGAATCGATTGAAAGGTAAACAACAATATTTACGTTTAAACGTTTTTTTTTAATCCCTTTGAAAGTTCAACTTGGGGACCGTTAAACAATTTATCGTTTTATATAATCAGCAAAGTAGAGATGAAAGAAATCAACATCTGAACGTTAACGCCTCAACGATTTCCCATTCACGGAAAATTTCAAACTGACAACTTTGGCTCATAAATAAATATATTTCGGATGAACGGGATGACGTAACAAAACAGATTTCGAGTTATAATTAAAGAGTTGACGGATAATTTCATAATTATATGTGCTGCTGAAAAAAATACTCCGCACATTACCTATTATGTTCGTGCGTGTGCGTACGCATGTGCGCATTTGACATCAAAGAGCTTTCGATTGTTGAAGTATGAAAAGTTTCCGGTGCTTTTTTTCAAAACTTTCACACGTTTTTCTTTATATATTTAATTAATAATGCAAAAATTGTTTGCAAATTTAACGTGACTAATCAAGACGTCAACGTAACGATTTATGTGACCACTGTTTTTTCAAATTAAAGGTCACGCTCTATAGAAACGTTTGACCCCTAATTAATACAATAACAATTGAAATAATTTAATAAAATATTGTTTTACGTTATATTTTGATCGTTTGAATTTTCCGAAGGGCATTCAGCGTTTCTTCGGATGCTGGATTGCGTTACAATCTCACATTTTCAGCAAAAGTGCCTTCATGCCTCTCGTGTGCCATTAAAGCCGACTCTGCAGCACATAACTATTTATTGGCACCCCGGAGACAGGGCCCTCCGCCTCAGCCACCTACTGTCACCATTATCGGATGATATTTTTGAATAATAGTCCCGGGAGCTGAAATAGGCCACCGTACCGGCAGCTCGTTAAAACTGAACCTGTTCCCCATTTTTCCCCGGCATTATCCCGGGCACAATGACGTCACGGGGCCGGCGTGCTCGCTCGCCCCACTGTGCCGATACAAATCCTCGTTGGCATTCATCTCCCGCACAGCCGTCAGCGCCATTGTGCCGGTGACGAGACGCTTATCACCTTTTTATAATATAAGAGAATTTTCCATATTGTGCCCCGGTGTCAATAAGAGTGTATTTGGCCCTCCCCAAATTTGGCTGCTCATAATTCAGGTAATGTATCACACTCCCCATAAGCATATGTATGGGCGCGGAGTGCCTCTAAATATACATGAGACGACAGAGGACCTTCTTAACACAAACCAAAAGACTATACATCTACTAGGATAATAAATCTATAGGTACTACAACAAAATAATGTAATTTATTAACTTTAATAAAGAAAAATGCATAGAAAACAGACCTATGATTATAAAAATGCTACGCAATTCCCTTATTTCCTTCCAAAAAATTCATGATACGTTCGTGCTAGTGCTTTCCTAGTACTTTATATACAGAGAAAACCACTTGTTCATAGATTTCAAATCCGCATACGACATAGTTTTCAGGCCTAACCTATACGAGGCAATGAGTCTGAATAAGATTTACAATGACAGATGCAAAGTGCGTGTTCAATCTGAGTTCTCTGTAGTATTCGAGACTTACTGCGGTCTGAGACAAGGTGATGCTATAGCAAGTTTGTTGTTTAATATAGTACTCGAATGTGTAATAAGAGACCGCGTCGTGAAAACATCTGGCACCATTCTTAACTAATGAGACCATGACAAAATACATGCTCATTTGTAAAGGACGAATTCTGGAACCCCTGAGAATCGAAGTGTACAGCTTTGAGACCGTCCAGGATGTCACTTATCTCGGCCTACTTATTACAAAAAACAATAAAACCAATTTGAAAGTATCATTTTATTGATTCCTCTCATTTGTTTTGTTATTTAAATGATCTTCTACGCCAACGTAGGCCTTTGCCACCTGGAGGACAGTACGCCATCTCCGCCGGTCCTGCGCTTCATCAATTATTTCCCAAGTATTAGCATCAACCCTGAGGCCAGGATTACAATGGTTGTCCTCCAGGTTAACTAGGCTCTTCAATACGGGACAGGTTGCCATCCTTTAAGAAGCTACAGCCGCCGAATATTAAGATCAGCGGCTTCTCCATACCCTTTAGCCGATCTCTGCGGTATCTTAGACTTTAGATAGACGACAAACTGAACTTCAGGGAACACACAATTAGAACGGCTAAAAAAGCGACCGACGCCGCGAACGCTCTCGCTAGACTCATGCCGAATATGAGCGGCCCAAAACAGAAAAGTAGGATGCTGTATGCAATCGTCTAGAGTATCCTCATGTACGGAGCTCCAATACGGGCAATGAAAATTGAGAGATCAAGGAAGAACCTAGCTAGAATGCAGAGACACAGTGCGCTGAGAGCTGTCGCAGCCTACTCGACCGTTTCCTAGAACGCGGTATTGGTGCTGGCTGGAATACCACCAATATACCTGCTGGCCGAGGAGCGCAAAGGACTCAAGAACAACCGAGCACCAGAAAAGAGTACGCCATCGTCTGATAAAAAATGGCAGGAGCGCTGTGATGACACTCCAAACGGGAAATGGAACTGACCCAAAAACTGATCCTAGCGATCAAACCGTAGCTAAACAAGTAGGGTTCCATCTCTGCCAAACTTGTAACTGGACACGGATGCTTCGGAGAGTACCTCCACCGAATCGGGAAAGTGGCTACCACGGAATTCCACGAATGTGGAGAAGCGCTGGACACGCGGAGTACACTTTTCCACGATCCCAAGCATAACGGAAAGAATCGATGTCAAGAAGGACGTGAGGTAAAGTTTTTACCCGAAAGTCAGCTACCACTACGCTGAATATCTAACAACTATACCGTGGTGATGGTCGGAACTGGAGAAGAGATTCTAGCTGGTAAAAATCTAGCACTATCTTTTCAATGGAGTTGTCTTTTAGAGATCTCCCTTCCTCCAATAGAAAAAAAGGTTGGCATCCTTAAGCCCGGGAGTTGAGCTGCCAACGCGATTATTGTTACAATAATACGGACGTGAGTAGATCCGATTCCTATTTAATTTACAGTCTGATCGGATGCTACGGGCATCTCCGGTAGCACGTCCATCACCAAATCAGCATGGTAAGCAACTTGGGCTCTTTATAGTTCTGTAGAATCTACTAAATCATGATTGTGTCCCACCGCGATAACCACCACGCAACAACACTCAACACTTAAGGATGACTAAAGTCCTTAATCAGACCCGTCCCAACATATGGTTCTGAATTTTGGGCTCTGATAAAGCAAGATGAGCAATAGCTGGATATCCTGGAGAGGAGGATTCTGATACGGATACTTGGATCCGTATTCAATGACGGGGAATGGCGTATCCAAAGCAATGAAGAGCTGGTCCGAATCAAGAAAGAATAGAGCCAAGCTCTACATGACTCCCGGCTTAGACAAAATCGCTGGATTTCCGGAAGAGAAGAATTTTGAGACGAATATTTGTCGTGTCCGAAGCAACGGGGAGCTGTACCGAATATACAAGGATATACCGATCACAGTTATCGTCAGAGTGCCCAAACTCTGGTGGACTGGTCACGTGTCAAGGTTACAGGACAGTCAGCCGCAGAAAAGGCTTATGATTAACAAGCCTCCTGTCTTCGGAGGATAGGAAGACCAAGGCTGAAGGGGCGTGACTGTATATAGCGGACTGATAAAATAAAAAGGGTATTGGATAAATATGACTCTGGCACCTATGATGTTGATGATAGAAAAAAAAATCATTGGGCGATGTTCAGCGTATACAGAAACTAAGGCATCATAACATTGATCCAACGTCAAGATAAGTCAAGTCTCAATTTCTAGAATAGGGAATTCCAACAAATTTGCAAAATTGTTTAATTGAATATAATGCGGCGCCCTTATAAGGGCACCGCGGCTCACAAGTTGGGAAACCCTGTGTTAGGCTATTTAAATAAGCAAATGGTATTTAATAGGTGATTAAAAAAATATTCTCAACTATATAAATTAATATTTATCTAACTCTCACTAAAATTTTCATCGTATGTCATGGAAAATTCTGAAAGCTGTAAAGTACGGAATGGATTAAACTTTTCTACTCCGTGGGCCAAACGTATTGGCTCATAAGATTTTTTAGCACACAACTTGAACCAATTTATATTTTATTTAATTTTAAATCGGATATCAGATCAAACCCTTTAGAGCAGTGGTTCTTAAACTTGTTGGGGGTACTTAACCCCACCAGTTTCATATGCTCATTCACCGAACCCTTATATCATATGTCGTATCATTTTTCATAATATCGTACAATAAGTCGGGTGTTTGTTTTGACCTCCGCCGAACCTGGGAAACTGACTCACCGAACTCCTGGGGTTCGATCGAACACAGGTTAAGAACCACTGCTATAGATGCTTCTTATTGATTTTCCCAATCTCTTATATATAATTTAAAAAAAGATATATTTAGAGTAACTCATAGATTCGAATAAAAGTAGATATAGTGAAAGGTTTTAATTGCTATTTTAAGCTGGATATATTCTAATTATTTCATTCAGATGAATAATAGATCTGATAACACATTCCAATTCATTTCGTAAATTTTTAGTCAAGACTGTTAAGTACAGACGAGGATTATAATTTAAAAAAGGCGAGCTTTTTATTAAATGGATAAATACATAAGTTCTCTGGAGTCTGACGAAATCGACTTTATATATTATCGTTTTATTTAAGCTTTTTAAAGCTAGAATTTTATTGATCTCAAGACCGCGTGAAAGGGGTTTTAGGTGTTTATTTTTTTTTCTTCTAATATACTTTTTTATAAAAATTAATATATTAATTATTCCTCTTAAATT
>JAGXCT010037020.1:247074-270355 GCA_022495035.1 Philopotamus ludificatus
AAATTCATATCTTATTTAATTCGTTTAGCATATGTATAAGATATGAGCGTAAGATTTTACGTAATTTTGAATCAAACAATCACGGGGTCTATAGCTCCTGTAGGTATTAGTACAAAGCAACAAGAAATGTTTGCTTATTGCGAGAAACATGGAAAAAATGGCCAAACAATGCACGTCAAGATGAAATCTTTATTTTATCGACTATCATTGTTGGCCGACAGCAGAACCGCCGGCGGCCAGCCATCCGACAATCGAAACCAGTAATAATACAAATGTTCAACAGTGTAAGAAAAAAAAACCAAACAATCAAATTTCAATGTAAACAGTGCCGAGAATAACAGACGCGATATTTCACGGGGAGATTCGGAAAATCTTCTCTGTTTTATATATATATATATTTAGGCGTATTTTCCATTTTTATATCAAAGTTGGACACGGAATAATTAAACGAGACTATCAGCCGAAGGAAGAAGGAAGGCACCAGCGGCAGTGTCAGATGAATGAGATGCTTCTGCAGATAAGCGTCAACGTCACCGGCACGCTTCCCGCTAACAAACACCATCCGACCGGAAACAAGAATAATATCAAATCAGCGATAAATAACACACAGTTTGTGACGCAAAATAAGTTAGTGAACAATTCTTATATAAATTTCATTTTCAGACAGTGTAAAAATACGTCGGAGGCCAATAAAATGTGATATTTACAAACTTACGCGGGTAGATTTCAGCGAAAATTCGTGTCGACTTACCTGAAACAAAAAAAAAATTAGTTAAAAGAAATCTTAAAATATGTTTCTGGAACGCAATTAAATAATTATTCATTTTTAGTTAAAAAAATTGTAAATGATATTTACGAAATATATAAATTGACCTTCAAAATTTACGTTCTAGGATGGAGCATTATAAGAGGGATCATCAAATTTGTTATACAAAACCACGGTATAGCAAGGAGCGTTATGGGAGCCACAGTAGCTTAAAAACCACCGCGTAGTCCGAGGGGGTCTCTCAGAGACCCAAAGATTTTCAAGTGACAAGATATTGATGAGGAATTCATAAATTTATTCATGATATTCATGATATGTCTCGCCGTTGACTGAGCTCCCACAGAACGTGTCACTCGTACGTTTCACTCGCATCAGATGCGAGTGAGAAAAATATCGCGCAATTGTCAACAGAAACGAATATTGTTGTTTTTATTTTTTTCGCAATTACAGACAATAAAGCACAATGATTATTTTTAATAATTATTCTTTAGACCTTTTTTAGGCAAGTACAAAAAAATTGTGACATCTAGGATTTATAATAAAAGAGTTATTCGAGAAAACATTGGGATCCCCAATAGCACAGCTAGGTTTATTGGGGCAAAACGAAACCGCGTAACGAGAAAGTTATGATGTTGAAATAAATATTATATATAGTTTAATTAAAATCAAATTTACGAAAGAAAAAAAAAATATTAAAGGAATTATTAAATAATAGGAACTTAAAAAAAAGGTTTGTCAGATGTTGCCAGCAGCTCGCAGGCAGTGTTGAGTTTAGCACTTGAGAGGCCCCAAGCGCAATTCAATTTTGAGGCCCTCCTTTTGCAATGTTTTGAATAAATAATAAATTTTACATCAGTTTATGTAAAAATGCAGAAAGAAAATCAAAATTAAACTTTTTATTGCTTCGCCTATTTCTTCTTTTTTATTAACTTCTCGATGATACATATTAGCGATCTCGATGTTACAAATATTTATAACTAAAAAAAAAATCAGGGGTCCCCTGCAAGGGCTGTATGCCGAGGGCCCCAACACCTCACATCGTTTTGTCTTAAGATAGCTACGCGCCTGAAAAACATACCATATCAGGCGTTATTCATTTGTCAAATTTATTTAGGAAATACCGCAGTTTTTAGTTATGCCTGTTATGAAAAAAAATCGTTTTTAAAGCTGAACTTTGAGGCCCCCAAAATAATGAAGCCCCAGGCGCACGCCTTATATTATATATATTAAGAGGAAATCCGCCACTATCTATACAAAAAATCACAAAATCTTGTTAAATTACTGCTAAGATATTAATTATATTTTTTATGAAAAAAAATCGTTTTGAGAGCTGATCTTTGAGGCCCCAGACGGGCGCCGTATAAGAGGAAATTCGCCAACAAATCGACAGTTTGTACATCCTTGATGTATATTTTTGGGTGTCGATTTTTTGCTCGTAAATAAATGGTGCTTACAATCTTTTATTCATTTCAGTGCGACTTTTTCAGGGGCCCCATTGGCGGAGTGAGAGTGGCCATCATCTCGAATTCACTCGACGCGACACGACGATTGCATGATTGACTGACGTCGAAATTCATTTTTGCCGCAGGATTCCATATTAAAATTGGTCGAGAGCGCGGCTCGACGCGAAGGTTATGACTGGGCCATTGTGGCGTCGCCGGCGTCGCTGCAAATCGCTGAAAATTGAAGCACGTGTTATTGTGGCTGGAGCCGGCATTGAGCCGGGGCCGCTGAGCCATTTAGCGTTGAATGGGACCCCCGGTTTAAGAATGGCTGTGTGGTTAGGGCATTATGATCGCTAGTCTTATTATGATAGCGAACGACGCCGGCGTCCACAATGGCAGCCGTCGTCGGATTATGCATCGCGACTCGCGTCATCGCGGCTGCTGCAACAACCCGACGCCACTTAGCCGCGGAGAAAGGGTTGAATCTGCATTCAGACGATGAATTGGATTCGGCGAATGCTCGTTCTGCGCATTACATACACATGTACGTCTTCCCTCAAACGATCCTCCGACGACTAATCAAGCGAATTGTGCCTAGCATTGATCCGATTATACGCATAGAGTATATTCCGTCGAGGATATCCGAGATAATTATAATAAATATCGTTGCGCTTAGTTCCGAAATCCCATTGCATTTGCATCGAGATTACCATAATAAAATGTGTGTGTCCCTGGCGTAGTCGTAGCCGAAGTGAATGGCGCAGAACACAATGGACGTAACTTGTTGAGTCGACGACGAAATATCGTAGTCGATTGAAACTTTATGGGCCAAGATATTGTGACCCTGGCTTTATGCAAAATTCCTTCCCGGATCCACATCGGTACATTGGGCGAACTAGTCGGATGAAGTGATTTTTTTTAAATAAATAAAACGACGACCCAGTTCGGCGAGCGGGCCCCTCCTCCCTCCGCTCCTTAGTCGGAGGTCATTGTTTCAGATCCAATCCTTTGTCGGGTTACGCACATTTTTTCCGCAAAATGTCCTTTGTCGTCGCGAACAATCGTACACAACCTACCGTAACGCGCTCACTATTGGACCAAACAATGGACTTGCGCTTTTTATTTGCGGGCCACTCTTGTCTACTCCGGCTACTTGTTGAGCAAGACGCCATACAATGCCCGAGCATGCTAATCTAATCTGGCGGTACAATTAGTGGGCATAAGTCATTGAAAAGACAATAATGGCGCCGGAAATTTATGATTTACGAGCTATGATAAAAAAAAAATATTTTTACTTACTCTAGAATTTAATTTTTTCCGTTTAAAGTAATCATTATCAGATTTTATACTAGTAAAAAAATCGAGCACAACAAAATCAGAAGCGCGCCGTCCATATGGCCAGATTGTGCGGCGCACACAGGCGCCATACAGTTATGAACCCCAAGAGGGTATATATAACAATATAAGTGATTGCCCGTAATTGATCTTTTCAGGCGATTAACTTTAACAATACAACAACAAAAAATTGTGACGCATGGACTTATACAGCTAGTGAAATAAAAAAAAGATATATTAATTGCTATGCAAAAATATGACCCTTATAAAAAGAATTAAACCATTTATTTCATAGTCTATATATAAATAACTCTACTATAAAAAAATATTGGTTGAGCTTTATAATTTGCTTAATTAGATAAAGATTTTAGAGATACGAGGAATAATAATTTACAAAATATAAATAAAATTCCCTCTTCCAAATTTTTGTATGAATGCCTTTGTTTTCTATAACGTGGTCCCGATTTCTCGATATTTAAGAGTTAAATAAAAAAAAGAATGAGAAACGATGCCTCAGACCACTGTTTATTCTTTTTCAAAAAAATATTAATATTCCTAATGAATTTTATTTACAATTTTGAAAATAATTTAAAACGGAATTTACTACTTATACTTTCATTTTTTCCTTCATGGTGCCCCAGCGCCCGAGTGCATCGCACAATCTTGCCATATGGATGGCGAGCCCCTGGCTCAAACAACGCCATTATAGTGCCTTAGTATTCGTATTTGTCGGATATGACTCTTTACAACTCTTCCTATTCCTGAAGTCAAGGCGCGCCGTCTATATGGCCAGATTGTGCGGTGCACACAGGCGCCGGATAATTATAGACGCTAAGAGGGTATATATAACAATATAAATGATAGCCATTTATATTGAGTTTATCTTTTCAAGCACACCAGACGTACAAAAGCGCTAATTAAAACATTTATTTCATAGTATATATACAAATGATTCTTAAAATAACTCTTCTATAAAAAAATATAGGTTGAGCTTTACTATTTGCTTAATGTTCACGATTTAATTTGATAAAAATTGATAAAGATTTTAAGGATATGGGGAAAAATGATTCAATTTATAAAATAAAATTAAAAAGACCTTTTTTATGAATGCCTTTGTTTTCTATAAGGTGGTCTCGATTTCTTCTTTATGGGCTGACTGTATTTATGTCATAATTAATACGAATAAATATTATATCTGAATCACACGTTATCTTTTGTTAACTAAGAATTTTATTTACAATATTGAAAAAAATTTAAGACGGAATGGTGCCCCAGCTCCTGTGTGCGCCGCACTATCTTGCCATATATTCTATATAGTGAAGCATAAGAACACGAAATGTGACCATTGATTTTATAACATTTGTATTCGTCGGATATGACTCTTTGCAACTCTTCCTATTCCTGAAGTCAAGGGCACGCCGTCTGTATGGCCAGATTGTGCGGTGCACACAGGCGCCGGATAATTAGGAGCGCCAAGAGCGAAAAATATTTAAATATGAAATAATCATTTATTAATATGAATTACATTATTATACACCAGGCGTACAGGGGGTGCTAATTGAAGTTCTGCACACAGGTGCCATCCACTGTCAGCGCGCTACTGCTTGAAGTGAAAAATACATGAAAGGACGACATATTTTGTCGACAATTAAATCGCTAAAGGAAAAATATATATTATAAAGAGTACGTCTTCAGCTAGCTAGTTAAATTCTATTGTTGTGTCAAGGATATTCAAGGATAGAGCAGAATAGGTACATAGTGGAAAAATAGGAAATTCTGTGACATAATTAGAATTGTGAGGTTGTAGTCGAAATAACAAAAAAAAAAAGAAACGACGAAAATTCGCCCCGGTGAACAGCAGCACTTTGGCCCGCCCGACAGGGCCTCGGGGCTAAAAATTGACATTGTAAAAAAATATAAATATTTTTAATGGTCCCGGCGGATTCTAGAATTTCGCATGGGCACAAAAGGCGCATATTTTTAGCGTGGCCTGAATGAGATAATGCCCGCCGCACCGGGGCTGGCTGGTGTATTTAAAAAAGCACTCGTTACAACGAGCCCACGTCGTCTGCCGGCTGCTTTCCGGCTGTTGGTGCAGTCTGAATGCGCCCTTGCTATTTCGGTTGCATCATTACCGGTACCGCAGGTGGCGGCGGAGGCTGTGGTGGAGGCGGTGGCGGTGGTGGTGCAGGGCGAGACGCTGCTTGCTGGCTGCATCCAGCGCGCCAATGCATGTTGCACTCGTCACCTGTGCAATGCATTTATTGTAATCTATGTCACCTCGGACAACTTACTGCACCATAGAATCGCAATGCACAGATGGCTATCTAGTTTCATAACTATTTTTCCACCGATTTTCAGCTATAATTTTTCCATCCAGAAAAAAGAAGTTAATAAAAGTATCAAAACAGCTGTAAAATATTTTTATAATAATTTTAACAAAAAAATCCTGTTTTCCCTCTAATTAAGTATTTTTTTATAAGTCCCTTCAAAAATGAAAACGCGAAATGTTTATTTTTCTCAAAAAATCTTTATTTATTCATTAATATTCATTTTCTCCACTTCAAACTAGTCTTTATAATATACATTCTTCACTTATGCAAGCGCTTGTTCCAAAATTCAAAACACTACTAGAACCATGGGGCGCCGACCATATGGCCAGATTGTGTGGGGCACACAGGCGCCAATAGAGAAATTAAAACTATAAAATATTGTAGGGGTCGGCAAACAGCGACTCGCAAGCCACACGCGGCTCTTTGGATACGTAAGTGCGACTCTTCCACGAAATTTTAGTTTTAGTTAGATGTTCATTATCAAGAATTAACGGAAAATCAATGGGTACAAAATTTTCGTTTATTTTATATATTTTTCATCTAAATCAGATTAATCCAAAAATACGAGAAGAATCGAAAAGAATGGCTTGTAGGTAACATACATATTATTACGATAATGTAAGTTAACAGCGACTGAGCTAAGCTCAGGGAATTCTTTATAACACTGTCAAGGGGGTATATAAGAGGAAGACACCCATTTCCTCCGCATGTTTTATAAAAAATATTATTTATGTGGGTAGTTTGGGTAGATCGTTGAATAAATATTTATAAATCAAATAATATAAATTTCAATCCAACTGAAATACTATTGAATGATTAACCTGTGTCGTGGTTTGATACTTGGGGGAATATTAGTATGAGAGACTCTTTCTCCTTGCATCTTTAGGGTCTTAAGAATCTTTATCAAATCTTTATATGGCGCTTTGGAATCTTTCTGGTATGCCATCTATCCATCGTAGTCGAATAAATAAATAAATAAATGATTTTCAATTTTCGGTAAAATATCAAAATCTTCTCGTTGCGCAGCTGCGCAGCTGAATTCATCTGAATTGTTGGACATAGATCTTAGCTACACCACTGCTTGCAAATAACCAGTGTCATGATTTGTAGGTAACAAACAATGTGACTGAGCTAAGTTAATACTGTGATAGATTAACCTTTCGAAATCTATGGATTCTGGGAATTCTTTATGACACTCGCCATGGGGGAATGTGAACGTGAGCTACTCATTACCCCCAAATCTTTATCGAACCTATGCACGGGTGAGTGGTGCATTGAAATTTCTGCCACGCTCTTCATCATTCTATCGCCAAATAGTAAAAATAAAAATAAAAAAAATACATCGAGCCAAGAAAACTCGCGAAATTCACTGACGGCTGAATCATATAATTTTTAAATTGTCATTTTTATTTCTTTGAATATGTTTAGATTTATTTACAAATTTGAAATCGACCCAGTTGACATTCCAAAACATTTTCGCTTAACTTTATCATTATGATGGAAATTTCCTGTAGCGTGCGTCTCCATTTGATAATATCATTCAATTTCCTTTATTCCCGCAAATACATTAGCACGTACCCCCGTTCAGGGGTCGCAATAAACACGGTTAATTCCAAAGTTATTGTTATTGCGCAGAGGTTAAGACAACTTCGCATGTATTATTACCGGCTATATTTTTTATTCGAACATATTTTTTTCCATATTAATTTGGTTGAATATGCCTCGGGGTATTGCCCCCGCTTTTTGCGAGGGGGTCGGTTTTATGGTCGGCAAAAATAAATGTGATGGTTTCTCTTCCCTTGTCCAAAGGCCATACACCCTCGGCTGTGTCCACCCTTGTCTCTGTCCACCGCACCGCTCTCTCGACCCTACTTTGCTCGGAGATGTTACACACTCTTGTAGTCAGTGCCATCCAGGCGCGGACTCTTCAAAAAATGAAAATAATAAGCAAATTTTCCAAAAAAAAAATAATTAATGCGTGCATTTCTGTTTCCGTTTTTCACTGTTTTTCCGCTGAAATTGGCGACAAAGCGCCCCTGCATAATATATCGCATGTAACATTTCAAGATTATCCTCGCACAAATAAGGATAAAGGAGATGGCCGTTCCGGACCTGCACTTCCGGCGGCCCAACCGGAAACGTATTACCCGCCAGCAATGACCTCCGGCCCGACCGGATATTGATATATTTCACGTGATATAAATCGCGTCCAGCGCCAATAAATAAGCACTCGGATTTATTTTTATGTATCTTGCGTTAAGAGGAACAAATTTAAAAAAAGAGAATATTGCGCAATAAAATACCACCATTATAAAGAAATACTCTTGGAATTATCCCTTTGATTAGTGAGTTGATATTGTTTGCACACACGTCCCGGGAGTGATTTAATTTTTGATCTATTTTTTTAATGTTTTTTTTATATACTATCAGTGGCTCTCAACATTTTATTTTATTTAAAAAATGAAAGGTCAGGGATTTTCAGGAACAATCTATGAAACTGAACATCATATCTTATCAATTGTGTATATATTCATGTAATATACTAATAAGGCGAATCATCATCACCATTTTCATATGTTAGTTCTACTATCCACAGAGGCGGGCTTAGCATTTGAGGGGCCCCAGGCGCAATTCAATTTTGAGGCCCCCCTTAAAATATTTTTACTATAATATGCATTCTACACGTACGATTTTTCAAACGATTTTAAATGTTTTAGATACTTAATTAATTACACATCAATTTATATAAAAAGACAGAAAGAAAAACAAACTTTTTTTTATTTTTATTAAATCTTATCTTTCATCTTTTTTTATTTATTATATTAGCTTCTAGATAATCGATCAATCACTTCTAGATGATTGATCTAGATACCAATTTAGGAAATACCGATGTTTTATTATATTTATTATGAAAAAACAATCGTTTTAAGAGATGAACTTTGAGGCCCCTAAATTAATGGGGCCCCAATCACACGCCTTATGCGCGTAAGGGAAAATCCGCCACTATCCATATGATATTGTATCTTTAGAGTCCGAATCTTCTTCTGACGATATATTCAAACGATAGACCAAATTATCCACATCTTCTACGATATCTCCATCTTGATCTCAATAAAAATGTTATTCATTTCTTCTTCGGCTAGTTTATGCGCCATCTTGATGATTTTTATGTTTTTGAAATAATAAAAAAGATCAATTTGGCCTCATTAGGTGACTTATTTATGGGACAAGAAGCTTTTTTTATATTCGTTGATTATTTTATCGCAATGTTTACCATTTTTTTCGTATCTAAATATATATGATAAAATTAAAACAATTTTCACATATTATTGATAAATCTAAGTAGTATTTATAAAAATATAAGTAGTAATACTTTATTCAAAATTTAAAGCATGGCATTTAAAATAAGACGCCGGGGCGTGTACTTTCATACTCATCAACGGGTTAAAAGATCGAGTGATAATAATGATTAGACGTAAGAAATGGATTTTTTTTGAGAATATCCTTAGTGATATAGTGTCACTTAATTTTGTTATCCCTCGCAGTATCACGTTTCATCCATTACCGATGCAATCGACCCTTGCATTCAAACGTTTTCAGAGTCACGAACCGGTCGATCGCAAAACACGACCAAAATTCGTCCATAACCACCTCAGGAAGAATGCGTTTGATGATCTACCGGGTTCCGAGGCGACAAACCCGTTCCATTCAACGGCCAGAACAAAAAAAAGAACAAAGCATTGAACGATCATTAAAATCGAGGGTACCGGAGGAACGTGTTCCTCGACGCGTCTTCTGGATGATACATTTTCCTTTCACTAATCTCTCTTTCATTTTTTATGACGTCCACATAAAGAGGAGCTGCTCCGTCTGGCTAGTGAGTGGTGCTCCCCTTGAATAGCCCGTGCCATCCATGTATACTCCACTTGTCATATGACAAGCTATACATGTATTCGTATCGCACAAACATCCTCTTCGATGTCGATTGATGAAACTGGGCCGAGACGTTTACGTAAAGATTTTCCGAGAATTTTCTCTATGAAAAATGTGTACAAATTCTTTCCGCGATGATGTCATATTGCAATATTTTTAATAATCTCTATGGATATACCTCTTTTTTATACGCGAACGAAATAGACCGTGGGTATATTGTGTGCGTGTTATTAAGTACACATTTTGATATGAATGGATACGTGTTCCCGAAGAGCCAAATACATTTTGTGTGGCTGTGATTTATGGGTAGGCGAACCGCATCCAGTCTTCTTTTATAATTCTTCTGGGTCGAGATGAAAAAAAAATACTTTCAATTAAAAAAATATGATATCATATATAAATATAAAGGATCGGTTAGGGTAAAATGGTTGTAAAAATAACATCGAATAAAAAACTCCAAATAATTCTAGTACACGCTGTCTATATAAATATTTCAATGCAAAACTATACGAAACCAGATTATATTTCAATATTTTATCTGGAAAATATATTTTTCGATTCGTATTGAAATCACACGGTGTCATACTATTGTTTACTAGGAATTTGAATAAAGTATTACTGACATATTTACACAAATATATTCATTGGAATTAAAACTGGTAAAACAATAATGAAAATAAATCCGGAAAAATATTTCCAACACGCTCGAGCGAGCTGTGAAAAACAATTTGTTTTTATTAAAAACTATTGGTTATAAAAATATCACATGCACAAAATGTGACTACAGATTTTGACGGATTTAATAAAATCGAATAAGAATTCTAACACGAAAATGCTAATCAAAAAAGGGTTTGTCCAGATAAGAGGATCGTCACAATACTCAGTACAAAGCACACATTATCATCGCAATTGATGAGAAGAAGACCCGGAAAAACTCGATGAGCCATGAATAATTTTAGCCAAAATGTAGTTGTTCAAAGGCCAACAGCGATTAAAAATTATATAGGGAAATGTCAAGAAATGACTGGAAATGATTTCAAGATCTAAAGAATGTCTAATATTTAATTACAAACTTGGGAACGTTGTTAATCAAGACAAAACACTTCAAGAATGCTGTGCTTTGTCTTGAGAAATTCTCATTACATACATAACACCTTAATAATAAGAGTGATATACGATACATTGACTTGGAGTTTACGTGAATCAGGATCTATCATCTGAGCGCCATATGACGCTTCGAATATCTTCAAGACTAGAGAAAATCCAGAAAAAAATCTTAGGATGAGGGAATGAGGGAATTTGGATTTTACCCGAACTTATACCCCAGTGAATGGATTCAGAGTTGTTTGAGGTATATACCTCTCAAGAAAAGTTAATCACCTTGGCTGATTACGTAGATATTTTTAATGCAAAGTATCGCCATTTCGTTGATCTCTTATTGAGATTTTATAATATCATATAACAGAGCAATTAATGGCGATACTTATGTACTTAAGGACACAGTCGGGAGGATAAATGACTAAGAGAGGAAAACTCCTTACAAAAAACCGCATACCAAGACGGTTTGGGTCTCCGCATATTGGACACAAAAGAGCCTTCGCGTCACGTACTTTGGGGTACGTGACGAGGTTACTTTGTTGAGTCTGGTAAGGCCTATAAATTCAGCGAGTGCGTACCTCACTCACTCTGTAGTGAGGTTGGATCACTCTGTTATGCCAACCACGCATTATCTTTAAACAAATAATAAAATATTTACCCCAGCGCGTGGATTCAGGGTTGTCTGGGTTATGTAACTCTCAAGAAAAAGTCAATCACTTTGTACTGTGCGAGTTGGCCTTATCATCTGATATCAACAGGGTAGAAGATACACGTCCAATGCCAGCAATGGCCAAGAGAGGGAAATCTTTACAAAAAACCGCATACCAAGACGGTTGGGACGGTTAGACATCGACTACCATTCGAAAGTTTGGTAAGGCCCAAACGCTCAGCGAGTGAGTGTCTCATGGCTGGCAAGTAGTAAACCCTTTGTTTTGCGTGGTAGGCGATCACTCTGTAATGCCAACCACGCATTATCTTTAAATAAATAAATAAATATAAGTCCAGTAAATATAGTTGATCAACTATTATCGTCACATTGATTTATTTTTAAAGTATTCAGAGATACATTAAAAAATAGTTAAAGAAACACTTTGCTTGAAACCTCAATTATCAATTATTTTATTTTATACAGAGAATGCGAGAAACAGGAAGGAAGAAATCCGTTAAAACATATAAATTTTCACCAAGAATTGCATTCGTCCTGGACAGAAACATGTAATAAATATCACTTTTATTATTTGTTATACCTTGTTTTATTATTTTTAACCATAAACATTATTATTTAATGAATTTATTGAAAACGAGTTGGACTGCAATGGGTAAATATTATTATCTAGTAAAATCTTCGCAAGGGTTAGGTAAGATAGGTGAGTCTGCGGTGTTTACATGGGGCAGGGCGTCTGGCGGGGACGTCGGCGCCGCCTGAGTTATGGCCGATGACCATCGATGACCGTAATAAAGGACAATCCCGGAACTCATCCCGGGGGACTTGCGATTTGTGACCACCCCCCACCGTAATCTTGTACATTTCGCCGACAAATCGGGGAAAACATTTTATTTTTTTCAGCACAAACAGACAATGTTTTTAATGGCGGCTTTGTTTTTCGGGATATATTGTCAATATTGCGAACACACCGTCGGCAAATTGACTCGGGCATTGCCTTTTCGAGAAAAACAAAAGCGGCCGCTAGTTTGTAACGAATCAAAAAAATGCGCCCCAGAAGTCATTGTGCGCTGCGGCCCTGTCTGGGGCGGCACAATGATTAACAAATGGGCGGCCCATTTTTTTTCGTGTCAATCATTTTTATTTCAGCGGCGGCTTTTCCGACGCGGAAAACATCAAACCGGGGAAAAAGGAACTAATATCCGCTCCCCTATTATTAGACGCATCGGCCTGTGCAGCGGGCGAAGCTCCCAGGGGGCAATAGTGCATTTTTTCGAATGCAAAATGGGCACAAAAAAGAAAATTGCCCATCAAAGGTTAATATTGACCGCGTTCGTATCAAACGAAAACATGTGACTGCGCTGCGCATTGTCGCTGAAAAAAAATGGTTTTTTTTTGTTAGACTGTTTATAAATTTATTTCCATTGTCCGCCGAGTGCGGAATCGCGCATAGAGTCGCGGAAAAAAATCCGACGTATGAAAAAATGGAGGATTTTTTTTATTGTTATTTTTATTAGCATATTTGTTGTTGTTAATCGATTTTTGCGCATTCATATATTGGCGTGGAGTGCGAAACGAACCTAGACCGACGACAACCCCGACGGGAATGAGGCGCGCGGGAAGGCGAGAGGCCGGGAGGGAGGGGGCGGAGGCGTGGGCGGTCCCCCCGGGAGCCCCGCCCCCTCGTGACCCTCCCCACCGCCCGGTCTCCAGGCAACTCTCGCGCCCAGTGAGACTCAATCTTTCCAGATGCAATGCTTAGAGGTCAACGACGTTTCCTCTCTACACACTTACTCCAATTTACATGCAAATAATCAAAACACTATCCTAACAAAATATAGACGTGATCGATCAACCGGATTTGGATTATCCGCGCATTATAAAAAACATAAAGAAACCCAAAATCTATACAAATCGACAAAATTTAGAGAAAATAACAAGCAAAATTTAATAAACCATTGAATATTTATCTCCAAATTAAAGAAAATATTAGTATTACATCATCCTTTTTTAGATAGCATACTATCTAAAAAATACCGTGCTTATCAAGACTAAATAATATGATCATTTTAATTTGTCTTTATGAACACTGGTGGTTGGTGACTTTTTGGGGCCTGATGCTAATTTAATTTCACAGGCCCCTAATAGCATATACTTTGACGAATTATAAAAAAAGTATGTATCAAAAAAATATAAACTGTCTATTTTCTGAGTGGTTCATCATAAGTAATTGACCTTTCTACGTTATTTTCTATAGAAAGAATGGACAAATAATTCTCTCAACTCTTATAGTCGATTTGTATTTATTTTATTGTGAGTTTAAAAAAAAGCTCTTTCAACTTCACAACTTGTTATCCCATTGTTAAATAGATAGTGTCACCTGCATCAATTTAAGCCTTTTTCCTAGTCATTCTGATATTAAATAATCTAACAATAAATTTACTACATGAAATTCATCTTGTCTTAGCTAAGTTGAAGCTCATAAAAAATAAAACGAAATTAAAGTCTATAAAATAGTGAGAAAGGCCCCTAATGATCGGGGGCCTGATGCTACATCATCATAAGTATCCCTATAAATCCGCCATTGTTTATGGAATAATTTTCTTTATAATCATAGATTTCTATAACATCTTATTCAAAATCAATTGAGATTTAATTAAATTTCTGCTTTAACAAAATCGTGAATTCTTAAACCTCTAAAATCTATTCTCCCTCTTTTTATACATTGGACAGTTTTGATATTTTGTAATCTGTCTGCCGTGTAAATCGAGGGATGGATTTTTATTATTTTTTTTTAAATATGGATAGAATTTCCAGCATATTGCATTTATTTTAGCATATTACGAAATTCTGTCAGGCACATATTATTCATCGAAATCCCCCTAAATTATTGTTTTTTTTTTCTCCCCCACTTACCCTAAATCAAAACGCTCAATGCGTTATCAATAACGTGGCTAATGCGTGATCCAACGACATTTTTAACCCGCATAAGACCGGAGCGAGGGCGAATACGGCATTTGCATTTCGGCAACGGACCACGCTAATAATAATAATAATAACGCAGAATCAGTATTGATGCGTGGAGAGGATGTTAAATTCTGAGATTTACAAACATAAACGATTATTTCGGTCGCCATTACACATACCGGCGGTTTAACGAGCCACATCCTGTTCAACCTCCCCTCCCCCCGCGCACCTCAAACCACCCCCTCGGCCTCACCCCTCCTCCTTCTTCCTGTGCCGTCCAGTTGTCGGGGTGTGCAAGAGTTTTCAACTACACATGTGCGACAATGCCGTCGTCCATCCCAAATCTGACTCAAAAAAATCAAAAACATCAACCCAATTAATATGCAAAAAAATGTCTGCACAACAAAATGAACGATCCCGCCGACGATGTCTCAGATTTTTTTGAATATGCGTAATTATCTGCGTTTAATGGCGATATTTGGTTGATGTGGAGCACGGAATTACGTATTGTGCGTATATGTTGGTAGCGATCCGCACACCTGGCCCAGGCTCCGGTCCATTGTGCCATCAGGTATCCCGGGGCGGGGTGGGACCCCAACTTGGGGACCCGCCGAACACGTGTGAGTGCGGGGATTCGAGCACTAAAATATTAGTACCCGTGTAAAAATATTCCATGCCACTTAGAAGCAATAAAACTCGTATCGGCCAAATTCCATAACATCCATGGGAAATTTTCTAGAATCTCCCAGAATTGATTAGCATACAATCCGCTATAGAATATAAATTATTGAGATAGGTTCAGTGATATTAAAATTAAAGATACAATTTAAAAATTGTTCCAAAAAGTATTTCTACCTGAAATTTGGAAAACATTTCCATACTTAATTCTTAATAAATAATTAATGCCAAAAAAAATATATTGAAACCGTATAAATAGAGGGATAGTTACAAAGGAATATAGTCATATCTTGATTTACATCTAAAATCACCAATAAATACTTCAAAGATATTATTACAAATTTAAAAAACGAGGATCCATATTTGCATCCATCTAATGTCCATTTTTATACGTTTTACTATTGACATTAGATGATAGGTTCTATCAATGGCGTTATTCTTTTCTTCTCTTTTGTTGATTTAATATTTGTGACTATTAGACGAAAGAGTATTTCTCTGAAATCAAAATACTAGGTCGTATTTTAACCATTATTTTGTATATCTAAATATCTGGATAGACGAAAAAGTCAGTAAAAGCAATTTTTCAAGAAAAACATTATTTTTTATAATGACAAAAAAATGCAAAGTAGTATTAATTAATATATCAATACTACTACTTTTAATCATATGTATGAATACATGAATAAGAGTAAAATATATATTATTTTCTTTAGAAAAATAAAATAAATGCATACATCTTTGGTAGATAAAAAGTATTTTTTTAAATCCGAAAATTGATAAATTTTTAGTTGAAATTTTATTTGAATATACAAGATGTCCTAAAAAAAATGTATTCAGTGTTTAACGGCCTATGGCTTTCTGATTTTTCTATCTTTTCATGGAGTAATTAATTTTCAATAAAAGAAGAATAAAAGAAGAAATAAAATGCTAATGAAAGTATGAAAATGTAGCAGAACTACGAAGAAAATATCGCAGGGAGTTTCAAGCAAATCAAAAGATAAGTTTGAAATTAATGGAACTGGTCATAGACCGTTTTGGAAGACAAAAAGTAGCTTCTTTGTCAAACGAGCTTCACCAGCCAAGAAAAAATACTCTAAAATTATTGCGAAACATCAACAAATCTGCAAGACAATCAGGTCTTGAGTCAATCAAGACGTTGTAAATGAAGAAATTACATTCCAAAAATGGTACATGATGATCCAGTTTTAAGAATTATACTTGGAAAAATGTGAACAGGATATACAGTTTTCGGAAAGATTATTTAGAGCAATGAGGCTACCTTCAAACTAAATGGTATATGTTACGCAGAAACACCATATTAATTTACCAGGAACTTTAGTATGGTGGCCAAATTGTGCGGTGCACACAGATGTTAGGTAATTAGGGGCCCCAAATAGAAAAAAAAATATTGAAATAAATTACATCTCTTAAAATCGACATTAAATAATATATAACAAAGTGATTATCCGTAGTTAAACATACAGGGGCACAGGGTCGGATAGTGACAAATACATGAATTTACTGCAAGAATCTGTTTTATCGCGCATTCGGGAAGACTTTAATGAAGATGGTGATTCATTGTAATAAATTATTCTTAATTTTTTCTCTCTTGGCGGCTGTGTGCGCCGCACAATCTGGCCATATGGACAGCGCGTCCCTGCTCGTTTCCCAGACCTGACACCACTGGATTGATTTCTTTTCACGGTTAATCGATTCGATCCATTAACAGTGAGCCATGCTATAGTAAAATCGTGTAAATCAAAGGATTTCATATGAAAATTATTTAATAAATAAAAAAGTATATATATAATTTTTTATAGATCCGAGAGAGAGAAATGTCTAAAAAATTCGCTATCGAAAAATGCGAAAAAATAAATGTAGCGGAAGGGATAAAGAAACGTTTACGTTTCGGAATTATATATATTTTTTATGCGATAATTTCGCTCGCATACAGCGTGCTACATTAATATTTGTTCGGCAGTGTATCGCGTACCGGCGACGTCTCGCGTTTCCTGAAACTGTGTTTCCTGAAAGGCGACCGGCTCCAATTGGAACGCCCACGGATTTAGCATGCCATAATTCCGCGTGCCATTCAATAAACTATATATATATTAATAATATGATTGTACGCGGCCGCTTTTGTGACGCCCTGTACATCGAAGCCCTACACATACCGTTCAATTATTTAAGCTAATTGGAGCTCGAGCCATCTGTATTAATTAACCCGCCATTTGCCTCCGATAATGTGGTGGTTTTTCTTTATTTTTGACTGAAATCGACTGAAATTCGGCGTGTGCATCCACACACGTATCTGCACACGTGGTACATATCAGAAATCGATTATGAACTTGCCCCTCCCGCACTTCGCCCATATAAGGGGACCTTCTCTTTTACTTCGCCCCGTGATTCAGCTGGTCCATTGTTACGAGCGACTCCATTGTTAACGCCGGTCCCGATTATAAATCCCGCGTCATTCCCGTGGACCTACATACACAAACTCATCCGGGAGAAACTTGCAGTCGAAATCGGCGTATCCTCTAAAAAATATTTGCGAAAATCCGCGCTCGAAATTTTGCGAGGCGAGGCTCGGAGATTGGCGAATGTTTCTTGAAACTTTGTGCACGGGATGCGAGTCGCGGATACAAGTTTCGGCGCGAGTCGAAGGTTTCGGAGATTTGTGAAACCGGACGGGGTTGGCTACCGGAAGTCGCCCCTTTTTGCGCGATCGACATCCGAAGGAAGCGCGAGAATGCAGAGATGACATCGTCAACCGCGATACCGCAATATTATATTTATTTTTTAAATGAGCATCCCGAATATATTTTAATGCCGTACATCTGAACCCGATAAGGGATATCACCAATATTTTCGAATAAACAACAATATTTTGTGCGATAGATAGCATCAGGGTTAGACATTTATGTATCGGCAATGGATAAGGATTTCAACATCTCTATTTAAGGTCCATTGTAGTTGCGTGTACACATCGGAGGATCATCTTAAAAATTTGTAGAAAAAAGAACGAAAAATAAATATCACGCACACTTGTACGTGACATATCTTGACATTAATCGACGTAATGAATGATTATTTAATTAAATTGGAAAGGTTACAACAATCATTTTGTAGATAAATGGAAAATGTAAAAAGAATTTTTGACAGAAACTCATTATGACGAAATTTTAATTCATTATGACGAAAAAGTCGAAAAAATCATAAATAAGATTATGAAGGCATACCGAAAATAGCTTCGAGGACTAATTTAAAGCATAGGTTCACAAACTATTTTGCCTCATGGCAAATAAGCATCATTTTTTCGCGATTTATTTTTCGGAGAACTACAAATTTGTTTTTCGGAGCTGATTAGTGGTGTAAAAAAATATTATGATTTTTTTACACGATTTTGATATAACACGGTCTGTAGTAAATTATGAAAACATATTTTTTATTTAGTTATTGCCTACCGATTTTTGGATAAACATTATCGCATTGCATACGGTGGGGGCTTATATATAAATTATATATATATATATATTATTTTTTTACACGGTTTTTGTGGAACGTATCCACCGTGTAAAAAAAGTTTAGTATAAAAAAATCATATGGCTAGAAAACGAAAATCTTTGGCTCAAAGTAGATAATCTCGGCTAGAAAAATGAGCCGCACAGTGAGTCAATTTTTATGTTTGACTGAAAACTGAAAATTTCGTCTAAGAAATATAAGTAAGTATTTGCATTTGGAATGACTTAAACCAGAACCTAGTAAATTTTTAATAATGCAGAAATAATAATTAATAAAGCAGGATATGTTACAGGAATATTTTTTTGAAGCCAGACCTCTTGATAACCCGTTTTAAACTGCACCTTAAGTTCTTTGTTTGTAAATCCAGACTTAATGGGCTAAGATCATGAGGATCACACTTCTTGACCTAGAACCCTTGGGGGTCAGTATGGACCACATTGTGAATCACTACTTTAAAGTAAAAAAATGGTATTTATGAAAAAATGAATATTCGGAAACATTGTGTATTTTTTATTAATAAAATGGAACCCAAGACATAATATTCTTGTAACAATATTAAATAAAAAATCCCGCATTTATCGTTTTTTGATTCATCGACAAAAAAATGTGGTCTCACTATTGTTTTAAATAAGGAATCCAGTTTTAGCAGTTTTATTAATTATCATATTTTTTAATATTTATTTAATTAATATCATGCTTTTTATATTTAAAACGACGAATCGAGGTGTCGGTGTTATTATTGTGCGTAATACCATAACTAAAATGAAATATGCATTTATTTATCCCAGCACGACCCTCATACGCATATATATATACCGTTAAGTCTCTCGTGGTCAAATCTGGTGTTAATCCCCTGTAATCCCCCTGACAAAGAAACCCTTTATTCCGTTTTTATTTTAATCTCGATTTTAATTTCAAACACATTCAACCGAAAGTGTACGGGATGTGTCAATAGGCGGAGGCCATTGTCGGGGGGAGGTTAATCTGATGTCCTCATCAGGTGACCATCTTGTACAGGACGATTTTCACAGCTACTTACATAGACGGAGGAAACGGGGCCGAAGGGACTGCTCGTCTTATTCAATAGGAACAATTTTATCGGAACAAGCATCGCCCCTTGTTCCACGTTATCTGATACTGCAGTCGGATAATGGAAAAAGCTAAGAAAAAACATCCGATGTCCTTATCTGTGCCACTCCATCTGCGGGCAACCTCAGCGAGGAGAGCCAGTAAATTTGTGTCCTCGTTATATAGGATGTAACCTAATATTATAATGATGTATACTCAATTATCAGAAGAGATGTATAGGCCACCGCAAGTATAATTAATTGAGCAAATTACCCAATCTACCGATCTTTAGGTATAAAGCAACAAAAAAATAAACTCATTACGATATGAATTCTATCAAAAGATATTTATTATTAATTTTATTATAGCACTGGTAAGGGGGTGATTATGAGATATTCAAACCACGACCCTCGTATCATTAAAATAGCTTAAAAATACCCAGAATTAATGTCGTATTTTATTAATAAAACTCAATCTTGCTGCTTTAATTTTTTTGACTTACAAAAAATGTTTTATCGACTGGGACCGATGGTATTCCAAAGGTGCCAGATCTGTTGAATATGGCGGATGCAATAAAATGTCCACAACCGAGGTCGTTAAATTTTTGTCGCGTTAATTCAGCCATGAAGTGGTGCAGGACTATTTTACAGTTCTTAACTGGATCTACCCTCTTTTTGACATAATTATCTACTCAAATATTTTTTTGATCATAATACAACTCTGCCGTGATCCTTTGACCATATTTTAACTTAAAATAAATTATTCCTTTGGCATCGAACCACAGAGATAACAAAAAAAAAATGCAGTATGGCTTTCTTTGTTGGATTTGTTTTTTGTCCAGGGGTTAACCAATGTTTTTTTTCTTTGTAACGTTGGAGTAGAAAACTCAGTTCTCATCTTCAGTAATTAAATCTTTAACAACTTTACAGTAGTATTAAATAATTTGTCTATAATAATCGTTAGCATTTCCTGACATCCAAAATGTCACCATAAATAGCACATATACTTTTACCTTGGCTTCACTGGATTTTTTTTTCATAAAATACGTAAATGTTGTTCTCACTAACCCATTTTTTCGATTTGTGCTAGACTTGGAAAGAAAGATATTTTTTACCTCAAAACTATATTCGAAGAGTATACTATGATAAAAAAAAATATTAACGTACGCCTTTCCAGAATAATGGACCGTAGATGACTGTTTTTAAAATTGAGTTTGAAAAACGCGACATTGATTCTAGGTAACCATGATTAAATTTCTAATTCCATATTTTTTTTCCATATCATGTTCAATAGATATTCTCACCATCCCATAAAAAAGAAAATCAATCAATAATAAACAATTAACGTGCGATGTTTTTTCTCGCTCGCACCCAGTACGATGTGCCGAATCGCCAGTACATCGCCAAAAGCATTGTCATTTATGTGTCATATAGAATAGTTAAAAAAATACAAAATATGATGAATAACTGTTACAATAATCCATCTAAAAAATGTCAAGATATTGATAAAGAATTCATAAATATCTTGATTTGAAATACTCGGGGTATCTGAGATACCCCCTCCGGACGACGCGGAAATTTTCGAGCCGCCGTGACGGAGGAGTAAATTAAACATTTTCTTCTTCTTTGATTTCTTCTTTTCTGTTTTCAGACGTAGGCGATCTATATCCTCTTGTTTTTTCTCCATATAATTATCAATTTTGGGCGAGCTGGAACAATTCTGGAGCTCTCGATCTATGCAAAATTGACAGTGACATTGTCCAGAAGCACCCGCTTCTTGTCTGCACCGGATTCTTAACTTGTTATAGAAAAATGCAAGACCCAAAACTTTTAGAATTAATTAATTATCTGTAAATAAAAATGATGTGTTTACAGATGAAGATTTCTGTGTATTGTGATACTTGATTAACATCTTGAACGTAGCTATCGTTTAAGAAGAGAATCGGGTTATAAAATAAACGCATAGTTGCTGGAATATTTTTCGAATTTTCCACGTTTTGGGCGTCGATGTGGAAAAATCATTCGGCTGAACGACCGGGCGATACCCGGGGACCTTCCCCCGAACGCCTTCCCAGACTAGTTCCTAATTTCTCTAACGACTCGTTAAAAATCTCAGGTTTATTGTTCCAGCGGGAGCTAATTGTGCGGCAAAGTGGCGGCTAATGGCCACCGTCTACCGCCATCCTTCATTTGCCAGAAAATTGGAAAGGGTCACCCTCCATTAGTGGAACACATCATAGCCGGAGAAAGAATCACATTATGATGCTGGAGAGGGACAGGGTCTGCGATTAAAATGCGAGCGTCGACAAGTGTCTGGATTTTGATCAAAGACCCCGCGGGCACAAAGCCCTATTTTTAACGGCCGTTGTTAAATCAATACAGGAAGCATTCTTTGGAATCAGACTTCTTCACTCACATATAATTACAGGAAAAGCCTTGTTAGAAGATCGTGAATCATCGGCGTCGGCACCACCCCTGCACGCGCGCTCCGGGGGTTGGGACGGGGGGGGCGGAGCGTGCCCCATAATTATTCTACGTAATTAAACGTCGTCCCGTAATAAATTGCGTATTTAATTATTTAATGTTAATTTTTTGATATATGCGACGAGGTCAGACCTTGCGGTGTGTGCGTGCGGATCCAGAGCCAGAAGGCTCCCGGTGTCATTTCCTTAACGAACGTGTCGGTAATGCCGGGGGGCCCCGGTGGCGGATCACCCTGCGCGGCTCCGCCCCCACCGGAACTTTTCTTTGGCCGGTAGTAATTAAGCGTCGGAGCTGGCGCCCCCGAGCCGCCCCAGGCCAACACACTTTTCACGATAGCCGCCCTAATGAAACATAAAGGCCAACTATACACTGGCAACAGTTTTGTGACATATCAAATGTTAAAATATTTTCTAATTAAATACATATTTTATAAATGCTAAATCTAAATAATACAGCACGTGACATTAAATTTCGCGAGTTTTCTAAAATGAAGTGTCGTTTTTGACCAAAAATCGTGGAAAATTCAAAACACTCTAAACCTTTTCGACACCCGTTAGGGCCAAATTTACTAACGCAATAAAAAAATGCGACTGCGAAAAGTCTGGAAAGTGCTAAATGTTTGACGAAACCCATCCGTCACGGCGGCTCGAAAACAACCGCTACGTCCGAAGGGGGTATCTCAAACACCCCAAGCATTTCAAATCAAGATATTATTGAGTTATTAATCAATACCTTGACATTAAAAAAAAGGATTATCCTAAGAATAAAAATAGCTCTGTTTCACTCGTAATTGACAATTAAGGGCAATTATTATTTATAATAATTATTCTTAAGACTTTTTAAGACAAGTATACCCAATCAGCACGATGAGGTTAATATTTTAATTTAATCTAGCCTTAGCCGCATGGGGTTTTGATTTTTTTTCATATTTATCGTTTCTTGACCCTTTGTATACATAAGCGACGGCAAATACGTGGCACGCGTGCACA